>CM030359.1:220511-303897 GCA_017893485.1 Hemerocallis citrina | reverse complement strand
GTTCGAAAACTGTGGACTAGCCCACAAATGACGCAAAAAAAGTTAAATACAAAATTTAACGAAAATGGTCGAAAACGGTGGACAATAACCCACAAAATGAGGCCAAAACAGTAAAATACGAAATCTCATGAAAGCGATCGAAAACAAGTTAATATAGCCAACAAAATGAGAGAAATAAAAAAAATCTCACAATAGTTGCCAAAAACTGTGGACTATATAGCACACAAATGATGCTAAAAAATTCAAATACAAAATTGAACGAATACAGTCTGAAACTGTGGACTAAACCCACAAAATGAGACCAAAACAGTAAAATATGAAATCTCGTAAAAAGTGACCGAAAACAGTATACTATAGCCCACAAAATGAGGAAATTAAAAAATCTCACGAAAGTGGTCGAAAACTGTGGACTATAATCCACAAATGAGGCGAAAACAGTCAAATACAAAATTTCTGAAAAACAGCCAGAAACTGGGGACTGTAACCGACAAAATGAGGCCAAAACAGTAAAATATGAAATTTCATGAAAGTGATCGAATACAGAGTATTATAGCCCACAAAATAAGGAAAATAAAAAATCTCACGAAAGTGGCCGAAAACTGTAGACAACACCCAAAAAAAGTGGCCAAAATAGTCAATTACAAAATTTAACGAAAACGGTCGGAAACTTTGGACTATAACCCGCAAAAAGAGGCCAACACAGTAAAATACGAAATCTCCTGAAAGTGATCGAAATAAATGAACCATAGCCCCCAAAATGAGGAAAGTAAAAAATCTCGCGAAAGTGGCTGATAACTGTGGACTACAGCCCACAAATGAGGTTAAAACAGTCAAATATAAAATTTCGCGAAAACGGCCGGAAACTGTGGACTATATAACCCACAAGCTTAGGACAAAACAGTAAAATACGAAATTTCATGAAAGTGATCAAATAAGTGTATTGTAGCCCACAAAATGAGGAAAATAAAAAATCTCACGAAATTGGCGAAAACCCGTGGATTATAGCCCACAAATGAGGCTTAATCAGTCAAATACAGAATTTAACGAAAACGATCGGAAACTGTTGACTATAACCCACAAAATGAGGCCAAAATAGTAAAATACGAAATCTCATGAAAGTGAACAAACACAGTGTACTATAGCCCACAAAATGAGGAAAATAAAAAATCTCACGAAAGTGGCCAATAACTGTGGACTATAGCCCACAAATGAGACTAAAACTGTCCAATAAAAATTCTCACGGAAGTGACAGAAAACTGTGGACAATAGCCCACAAATGAGGCTGAAATAGTCAAATACAAAATTTAACGAAAACGGTCGGAAACTTAGGACTATAACCCACAAAATGGGGCCAAAACAGTAAAATACAAAATCTCTTGAAAGTGACCCAAAACAGTGTACTATAGCCCACAAAATGAGGAAAATAAAAAATCTGACGAAAGTGGTCGAAAACTGTGGACTATAGCCCACAAATGAGGCTAAAACAGTCAAACACATAATTTCGCGAAAATGGCCGGAAGCTGTGGACCCACAAAATGAGTCCCAAATAGTATAATACGAAATTTCATGAAAGTGATCCATAATAGTGTAATATAGCCGACAAATGAGGGAAATAAAAAATCTCACGAAAGTGGCCGAAAACGGTGGACTACATCCTACATATGAGGCTAAAATAGTCAAATACAAAATTTCGCGAAAACAGCCGGAAGCTTTGGACTATAACCCACAAAATGAGGCCAAAACATTAAAATACGAAATTTCACGAAAGTGATCGAATACATTGTATTATAGCCTACAAAATGAGGGAAACAAAAAATCTCACGAAAGTGGCCGAAAGCTGTGGATTATAGCCCACAAATGAGGCTAAAATAGTCAAATACAAAATTTAACAAAAACAGGTCGGAAACTGTGGACTATAACCCACAATATAAGGCCAAAACAATAAAATTCGAAATCTCTTGAAAGCGATTGAAATAAGTGTGCAATAGCCCTCAAAATGAGGATAATAAAAAATCTCACGAAAATTCCCAAAAACTATGGACTATAGCCCACAATTGACGCTATAAAGTCAAATAGCAAAATTTAACGAAAACGGTCGGAAACGGTGGACAATACTCACAAAATGAGGCCAAAATAGTAAAATACGAAATCTCATGTAAGTGATCGAAAACAGTGTACTATATCCTACAAAATGAGGGAAATAAAAAATCTCAGGAAAGTGGCCGAAAACTGTGGCCCACAAATAAGCATAAAATAGTCAAATACAAAATCTCACGAAAACAACCGGAAACTGTGGCCAATAACCTACAAAATGATGCCAAAACTGTAAAATACGAAATCACTTGAAAGTGACCGAAAATAGTGTACTATAGCCCTCAAAATGAGGAAATTAAAAAATCTCACGAAAGTGGCCGAAAACTGTGGACTATATAGCCCACAAAAGAGACTAAAACAGTCAAATACAAAATTTAACGAAAACGGTCTGAAACGGTAGACTATAACTCACAATTTGAGGCCAAAACAGTAAAATACTAAATCTTTTAAAAGCGATCGAAAACAGTGTAATATACCCCCATAAAATGAGGGAAATAAAAAATCTCACGAAAATGGTCGAAAACTGTGGACTATAGCCCACAAATGATGCTAAAAAGTCAAATACAAAATTGAACAAAAACGGTCGAAAAACTGTGGACTATAACCCACAAAATGATTCCAAAACAGTAAAATACAAAATCTCATTGAAGTGATCAAACACAGTCTACTATAGCCCACAAAATGAGGAAAATAAAAAATCTCACGAAAGTGGCCGATTACTGTGGACTATAGCCCACAAATAGGGATAAAAAAGTCAAATACAAAATTTTGCGAAAACGGCCGGAAACTGTGGACTATAACCCACAAAATGAGGCCAATACAGTAAAATACGAAATTTCATGAAAGTGTTCGAATATAGTGTATTATAGCCCACAAAATGTGGAAAATAAAAAATCTCACGAAAGTGACCGAAAACTGTGGATTATAGCCCACAAATGAGGCTAAAACAGTCAAATACAAAATTTAACGAAAACGGTCGGAAACTGTGGACTATAACCTACAAAATGGGGCCAAAACAGTAAGATACGAAATCTCATTAAAATGATCGAACACAGAATGAGGGAAATAAAAAATCTTACGAATGTGGCCGATAATTGTGGACTATAGCCCACAAGTGAGGATAAAACCGTCAAACACAAAAATTCGCGAAAACGGCCGGATACTGTGGACTATAACCCACAAAATGAGCCCCAAACAGTAAAATATGAAATTTCTTTAAAGTGATTGAAAACCGTGTAATATAGCCCCCTAAATGAGGGGGAAAAAAAATCTAACAAAAGTGGTAGAAAAACTATGGACTATATAGCCCACAAGTGATGTTGAAAAGGTCAAATACAAAATTTTGCAAAAACGGCCGGAAACTGTGGACTATAACCCAGAAAATAAGGCCAAAACAGTAAAATGCGAAATTTTATGAAAGTGATCGAATATAGTGTATTATAGCCCACAAAATGAGGAAAATAAAAAGTCTCACGAAAGTGGCCGGAAACTATAGATTATAGCCCACAAATGAGGCTAAAACAGTCAAATACAAAATTTAACGTAAATGTTCGGAAACTGTGGACTATGTAACCCACAAAATCAGGCCAAAACAGTAAAATACGAATATCTTGAAAGTGATCGAAATAAGTGTACTATAGCCACAAATGGAGGGGAAAACAAATCTCACGAAAATGGCTTAAAACTGTGGAATATAGCCCACAAATGACACTAAAAAGGTCAAATACAAAATTTAACGAAAAAACGTCGGAAACGGTGACTACAACTCACAAAATGAGGCCAAACCTGTAAAATACGAAATCTCATGTAAGTGATCGAAAACAGTGTACTATATCCCACAAAATGAGGAAAATACAAAATCTCGCGAAAGTGGGCGAAAAACTGTGGCCCACAAATGAGACTAAAACAGTCAAATTCAAAATTTTACGAAAACAACCGGAAACTGTGGCCAATAACACGCAAAATGAGGCCAAAACGGTAAAATACGAAATCACTTGAAACTGACCGAAAACAGTGTGCCCACAAAATAAGCAAATTAAAAATCTCACAAAAGTGGCCGAAAACTGTATACTGTAGCCCATAAATGAAGCTAAAACAGTCAAATACAAAATTCAACGAAAACGGCTGGAAACGGTGGAACTAAAACCCACAATTTGAGGCCAAAACAGTAAAATACGAAATCTCATGAAAGTGATCGAAAACCGTGTAATATAGCCCACAAAATGAGGGAAATAAAAAATCTCACGAAAATGGTCGAAAATTGTGGACTATAGCCCACAAATGACGCTAAAAAAAGCCAAATACAAAATTGAAAGAAACTGGTCGGAAAACTGTGGACTATAACCCACAAAATGATTCCAAAACCCGTAAAATACGAAATCTCATTGAAGTGATCAAACACAGTGTACTATAGCTCACAAAATGAGGAAAATAAAAAATCTCACGCAAGGTGGCCGATAACTGTGGACTATAGCCCACAAATGGGGATAAAACAGTCAAATACAAAATTTTGCGAAAACGGTCGGAAACTGTGGACTAACCCACAAAATGAGGCCAAAACAGTTAAATACGAAATTTCATGAAAGTGATCGAATACAGTTTATTATAGCTCACAAAATGAGGAAATAAAAAATCTCACGAAAGTGGCCGAAAACTGTGGACTATAGTCGTCAAGTGAGCATAAAATCGTCAAACACAAAATTTCGCGAAAACGGCCGTATACTGTGGACTATAACCCACAAAATGAGTCCAAAACAGTAAAATACGAAATCTCATTGAAGTGATCAAACACAGTGTACTATAGCCCACAAAATGAGGAAAATAAAAAATCTCACGAAAGTGGCCGATAACTGTGGACTATAGACCACAAATGACGCTAAAACAGTCAAATACAAAATTTCGCGAAAACAGCCAGAAACTGTGGACAATAACCCACAAAATGATACCAAAACAGTAAAATACGAAATTTCATGAAAGTGATTAAATACATTGTATTATAGCCCACAAATGAGGCTAAAACTGTAAAATACAAAATTTAACGAAAACGGTCGGAAAGTGTGGACTTTAACCTTCAAAATGAGGCTAAAAGAGTACGATACGAAATCTCATTAAAATGATTGAACACAATGAACTATAGCCCCCAAAATGAGGGAAATAAAAAATCTCACGAATGTGGCCGATAACTGTGGACTATAGCCCACAAATGAGGCTAAAACAGACAAATAATAAATCTCACGAAAGTGGCCGAAAACTGTGGACTATAGCCCACAAATGAGGCTGAAACTGTCAAATACAAAATTTAACGAAAACGGTCGGAAACTGTAGACTATAACCCAAAAAATAAGGCCAAAACAGTAAAATACGAAATCTCTTGAAAGTGACCGAAAACAGTGTACACAAAATGAGAAAAATAAAAAAATCTCACGAAAGTGGCCGAAAACTGTGGACTATAGCCCACAAGTGAGGATAAAACCGTTGAAACAAAATTTCGCGAAAATGGCCGGATACTGTGAACTATAACCCACAAAATGCCGCCCCAAACAGTAAAATACGAAATTTCGTTAAAGTGATCGAAAACAGTGTAATATAGCCCCCAAAATGAGGGAAAATAAAAAATCTTACGAAACTGGCGGAAAACTATGGACTATATAGCCCACAAGTGATGCTGAAAAAGTCAAATACAAATTTTCGCGAAAACGGCCGGAAACTGTGGACTAACCCACAAAATAAGACCAAAACAGTAAAATACAAAATTTCATGAAAGTGATCGAATACAGTGTATTATAGCCCACAAAATGAGGAAAATAAAAAATCTCAGGAAAGTGACCGAAAACTATGGATCACAACCTACAAATGAGGCTAAAACAGTCAAATACAAAATTTAACGAAAACGTTCGGAAACTATGGACTATAACCCACAAAATGAGTCCATAAAAATAAAATACAAAGTCTCTTAAAAGTGATCGAAATAAGTGTACTATAGCCAAAAAGTGAGGAAAATAAAAAAATCTCACGAAAATGGCAGAAAACTATGGAATATAGCCCACAAATGACGCGAGAACGGTCAAATATAAAATTTAACGAAAAATGTCAGAAACGGTGGACTACTCACAAAGTGAGGCCAAAACTGTAAAATGCGAAATCTCATTAAAGTGATCCAAAATAGTGTAATATAGCCCACAAACTGAGGGAAATAAAAAATATCGCGGAAATGGCCAAAAATAGTGGACTATAATCTACAAATGACGCTTAAAAAGTCAAGTACAAGATTGATCGAATACGGTCGGAAACGGTGGACTATAACCCACAAAATGAGTCCAAACTGGTAAAATACGAAATCCCGTGAAAGTGATCGAACACGGTGGACTATAACCCTTAAAATGAGGGAAATAAAAAATCTCACAAAAGTGGCTGATAGCTGTGGGTTATAGCCCACAAATGAGGCCAAAACAGTCAAATAAAAAATCGCAAGAAAGAGGCAGAAAAATGTGGACTATAGCCCACAAATGAGGCTAAAACAGTCAAATACAAAATATAACAAAAATGGTCTAAAACTGTGGACTATAACCCACAAAATGAGGCCAAAACAGCAAAATACAAAATCTTTTGAAAGTGACCAAAAACAGTGTACTATAGCCAACAAAATGAGGCAAATAAAAAATCTCACGAAAGTGGCCGAAATCTGTGGACTTATAGCCCATAAATGAGGCTAAAACAGTCAAACACAAAATTTCGCGAAAACAGCCGGAAACTGTTGAATAAAGCCCACAAAACCAGCCCTAAACAGTAAAATTTGAAATTTCATGAAAGTGATCGAAAATAGTGTAATATAGCCCAAAAAAATGAGGGAAATAAAAAATCTCACGAAAGTGGACGAAAACTGTGGACTACAACCCACAAATGCGGCTAAATAGTCAAATACAAAATTTTACGAAAACAGCTGGAAACTGTGCGCTGTACCCACAAAATGATGTCAAAACAGTACAACACGAAATTTCTGGAAAGTGATCGAATACAGTGTATTATAGCCCACAAAATTAGGGAAATAAAAAATTTCACGAAAGTGGCCGAAAACTGTGGCACACAAATGAGGCTAAAACAGTCAAATACAAAAATTTCCGAAAAATGGCCGAAAACTGTGGTTTAGAACCCACAAAATGAGGCCAAAACAGTAAAATACGAAATTTCATGAAAGTGATCGAATACAGTATATTATAGCCCACAAAATGAGGAAAATAAAATATGTCACGAAAGTGGCCGAAAATTGTGGACTACGGTACAAAAATGTTGCTAAAATAGTCAAATTCAAAATTTAACGAAAACGGTCGGAATCTGTGTACTACAACCCACAAAATGAGGCCAAAACAGTAAATAACGAAATCTCCTGAAAGTGATCGAAATAAGTGTACTATAGCCCCCAACATGAGGAAAATAAAAAATCTCACGAAAATGGCCGAAAACTGCGGACTATAGCCTACAAATGAGACTAAAAAAGTAAAATACAAAATTTAACGAAAACGGTCGGAAACTGTTGACTATAACCCAGAAAATGAGACCAAAACAGTAAAATAAAAAATCTCTAGAAATTGACCGAAAACAGTGTACTATATAGCCCACAAAATGAGGAAAATAAAAATTCTCACGAAAGTGGCCGAAATCTGTAGCCTGCCCACAAATTAGGCTAAAATAGTCAAACACAAAATTTCACAAAAACGGCCGGTAATTGTTGACTAAAACCCACAAAATTAGCCCAAACAGTAAAATAAGAAATTTCATGAAAGTAATCGAAAATAGTGTAATACAGCCCACAAAATGAAGAAAATAAAAATCTCACGAAAGTGGCCGAAGACTGTGGACCACACCCCACAAATGTGGCTAAAATAGTTAAATACAAAATTTCGCGAAAACGGCTGGAAACTATGGGCTACACCCACAAAATGATGTCAAAACAGTAAAATACAAAATTTCATGAAAGTGATCGTATACAGTGCATTATAGCCCACAAAATTAGGGAAATAAAAAATCTCACGAAAGTGCCCAAATACTGTGGCCTACAAATAACACTAAAAAAGTCGAATACAAAATTTGACGAAAACGGTCGGAAACTGTGGACTATAACCCACAAAATGAGGCCAAAACAATATAATACGAAATCTCAAGAAAGTGATTGAAAACAGTGTAATACAGCCCACAAAATGAGAAAAATAAAAAATCTCACAAAAATGGTCGAAAGCTGTGGACTATAGTACACAAACGACGCTAAAAAAGTCAAATCCAAAACTGAACGAATATGGTCAGAAACTGTGGACTATAACCCCCAAAATGAGTCCAAAACAGTAAAATACGAAATCTCATAAAAATGACCGAACAGTGTACTATAGCCCACAAAATGAGGAAAATAAAAAATCTCATGAAAGTGGCCGATAATTGTTAACTATAACCCTCAAATGTGGTCGAAATAAGTGTATTATAGCCCACAAAATGAGGAAAGTAAAAAATCTCACGGAAGTGGCCGATAATTGTGGACTACTGCCCACAAAAGATGCTAAAACAGACAAATATAAAATTTCGCAAAAACGGTCGAAAACTGTGCACTATAACCCACAAACTGACCACAAACTGAGGTCAAAATAGTAAAATACGAAATTTCATGAAAGTGATCGAATACAGTGTATTGTATACCACAAAATGAGGAAAATAAGAATCTCACGAAAGTGGCAAAAAACTGTGGATTATACCCCACAAATGAGGCTAAAACAATCAAATACAGAATTTAACGAAAACGGTCTGAAACTTTGGACTATAACCCACAAAATGACGCCAAAACAGTAAAATATGAAATCTCATGAAAGTGATCGAGCACAGTGTAATATAGCCCATAAAATGAGGGAAATAAAAAATCTCATGAAAGTGGCCGAAAACTGTGGATTATAGCCCACAAATTAGGCTAAAATAGTCAAATACAAAATTTAACAAAAACGGTCAGAAACTGTGGACTATAACTCACAAAATATGGCCAAAACAATAAAATACGAAATCTCTTGAAAACGATCGAAATAAGGGTACTATAGCCCACAAAATCAGGATAATAAAAAATCTCATGAAAATTCCCAAAAACTATGGACTATAGCCCACAATTGAAGCTAAAAAGTCAAATACAAAATTTAACGAAAACGGTCGGAAACGGTGGACTATACTTACTAAATGAGGCCAAAACAGTAAAATACGAAATCACATGTAAGTGATCGAAAACAATGTACTATATCTCACAAAATGAGGAAAACAAAAAATCTCACGAAAGTGACCGAAAACTGTGGCCAACAAATGAGCCCAAAACGGTCAAATACAAAATTTCACGAAAACAACCGGAAATTGTGGCCAATAACCGGCAAAATGAGGCAAAAACTGTAAAAATACGAAATCACTTGAAAGTGACCGCAAACAGTGTACTATAGCCCACAAAATGAGGAAATTAAAAATTCTCACGAAAGTGGCCGAAAATTATGGACTATAGCCCACAAACGAGACTAAAACAGTCAAATACAAAATTTAACAAAAACGGTCGGAAACGGTGGACTACAACCCACAATTTGAGGCCAAAACAGTAAAATACGAAATCCCATTAAAGTGATCGAAAACAGTGCAATACACCCCACAAAATAAGGAAAATAAAAAATCTCACGAAAATGGTCAAAAATTGTGGACTATAGCCCACAAATGATGCTAAAAAAGTCAAATACAAAATTGAACGGAAACGGTGGACTATAACCCACAAAATGATTCCAAAACAGTAAAATACGAAATCTAATTGAAGTGATCAAACACAGTGTACTATAGCCCATAATATGAGGAAAATAAAAAATCTCACGAAAGTGGCCGACAACTGTGGACTATAGCCCATAAATGGGGATAAAACAGTTAAATACAGTGTATTATAGCCCACAAAATTAGGAAAATAAAAAATCTCATGAAAGTTGCCGAAAACTGTGGCACCCAAATGAGGCTAAATCAGTCAAATGAAATATTTAACGAAAACGGTCGGAAACTGTGGACTATAACCCACAAAATTAGGCCAAAATAGAAAAATACGAAATCTCTTGAAAGTGTTCGAAATAAGTGTACTATAGCCCAGAAAATGAGGAAATTAAAAATCTCACTAAAAAGCCGAAAACTGTGGACTATAGCCCACAAATGCCCCTAAAAAAGTTAAATACAAAATTTAACAAAAACGGTCGGAAACGGTGGACTATAACCCACAAAATGAGGCCAAAACAGTAAAATACGAAATCTCATGAAAGTGATCGAAAACAGTTTAATATAGCCCACAAAACGAGAGAAATAAAAAATCTCACGATAGTTGCCGAAAACTGTGGACTATATAGCACACAAATGACGCTAAAAAGTCAAATACAAAATTGAACGAATACGATCTGAAACTGTGGACGATAACCCACAAAATGAGTCCAAAACAGTAAAATACGAAATCTCGAAAAAAGTGACCGAAAACAGTGTATTATATAGCCCACGAAATGAGGAAATTAAAAAATCTCACGAAAGTAGCCGAAAACTGTGGACTATAACCAACAAATGAGGCTAAAACAGTTAAATACAAAATTTCCGAAAACGGCCGAAAATTGTGGACTATAACCCACAAAATGAGGCCAAATGAGTAAAATTCAAAATTTCATGAAAGTGATCGAATACAGTGTATTATGGCCCACAAAATGAGAAAAATAAAAAATCTAATGAAAGTGGCCAATAACTGTGGACTATAGTCGACAAATGAGACTAAAACTGCCCAACAAAAAATCTCACGAAAGTGGCAGAAAACTGACTATAGTCCACAAATGAGGCTGAAATAGTCAAACACAAAATTTAACGGAGACGGTCGGAAACTTGGGACTATAACCCACAAAATGAGGCCAAAACAGTAAAATACAATATCTCTTTAAAGTGACCCAAAACAGTGTACTATAGCCTACAAAATGAGAAAAATAAAAAATCTGACGAAAGTGGCCGAAAACTGTGGACTATAGCCCACAAATGAGGCTAAAACAGTCAAACTCATAATTTCGCGAAAACGGCCGGAAGCTGTGGACACAAAAAATGAGCCCCAAACAGTATAATACAAAATATCATGAAAGTGATCGATAATAGTGTAATATAGCTGACAAATGAGGTAAATAAAAAATCTCTCAAAAGTGGCCGAAAACGGTGGACTACAGCTCACAAATGAGGCTAAAATAGTCAAATACAAAATTTCGCAAAAAAGGTCGGAAACGGTGGACTATAACCCACAAAATGAGGCCAAAACATTAAAATACGAAATTTCACGAAAGTGATCGAATACATTGTATTATAGCCCACAAAATGAGGAAAACAAAAAATCTTACGAAAGTGGCCTAAAACAGTGGTTTATAGCCCACAAATGAGGCTAAAATAGTCAAATACAAAATTTAACGAAAACAGTCGGAAACTGTGGACTATCACCCGCAAAATAAGGCCAAAACAATAAAATACATCTCTTGAAAGTGATCGAAATAAGTATACTATAGTCCACAAAATGATGATAATAAAAAATCTCACGAAAATTCCCAAAAACTGTGGACTAAAGCCCACAAATGACGCAAAAAAAGTCAAATACAAAATTAAACGAAAACGGTCGGAAATAGTGGACTATAACTAACAAAATGAGGCCAAAACAGTAAAATTTGAAATCTTATGTAATTGATCGAAAACAGTGTACTATATCCCACAAAACGAGGAAAATAAAAAATCTCACGAAAGTGGCTGAAAACAATGGCCCACAAATGAGCCTCAAACAGTCAAATACAAAATTTCACGAAAACAATCGGAAACTGTGACCAATAACCCGCAAAATGAGGCCAAAACTGTAAAATATGAAATCACTTGAAAGTGACCGAAAATAGACTACTATAGTCCACAAAATGAGGAAATTAAAAAATCTCACGAAAGTGGCCGAAAACTGCGGACTATAGCGCACAAATGAGGCTAAAACAGTCAAATACGAAATTTAACGAAAACGGTGGACTATAACCCACAATTTAAGGCCAAAATATTAAAATACGAAATTTCATGAAAGTGATCGAAAACAGTGTAATATATCCCACAAAATGAGGGAAATAAAAAATCTCACGAAAATGGTCGAAAACCGTGAACTATAGCCCACAAATGACGCTAAAAAAGTCAAATACAAAATTGAACGAAAACGGTCGGAAAACTGTAGACTATAACACACAAAATGAGTCCAAAACAGTAAAATACGAAATCTCAATAAAGTGGTCAAACACAGTGTACTATAGCCCACAAAATGAGGGAAATAAAAAATCTCACGAAAGTGGCCGATACTGTCGACTATAGCCCACAAATGAGGCTGAAACAGTCAAATACATAATTTCGGAAAAACGGCTGAAAACTGTGGACAGTAACCCACAAAATGAGGCCAAAACAGTAAAATACGAAATTTCATTAAAGTGGTCGAATACAGTGTATTATATAGCCCACAAAATGTGGAAAATAAAAAATCTCACGAAAGTGGCCGAAAATTGTGGATTATAGCCCACAAATGAGGCTAAAACGGTCAAATAAAAAATTTAACGAAAACGACGGAAACTGTGGACTATAACCTACAAAATGAGGCCAAAACAGTAAGAAACAAAATCTCATTAAAATGATTGAACACAGTGAACTATAGCCCACAAATTGAGGGAAATAAAAAATCTCACGAATGTGGCCGATAACTGTGGACTATAAGCCCACAAATGAGGCTAAAACAGTCAAATAATAAATCTCACGAAAGTGGCCGAAAACTGTGTACTATTGCACACAAATGAGGCTAAAACTGTCAATTACAAAATTTAACGAAAACAGTAGGAAACTGTGGACATTAACCCAAAAAATGAGGCCAAAACTGTAAAATACGAAATCTCATTAAGGTGATCAAAAACAGTGTAATATAGCCCACAAAATGAGGGAAATAATAAATCTCGCGAAAATGGCCGAAAACAATGGACTATAACCCACAGATGACGCTAAAAAAGTCAAATACAAAATTGATCGAATACGGTCGGAAACGGCGGACAACGACCCACAAAATGAGTCCAAAACAATAAAATACGAAATCTCATGAAAGTGATCGAACACAGTGTACTATAGCCCACAAGATGAGGAAAACAAAAAATCTCACGAAAGTGGCCGAAAACTGTGGACTAGAGCCCACAAGTGAGGATAAAACCGTCAAAAACAAAATTTCATGGAAACGGCTGGATACTGTGGACTATAACCCACAAAATGAGCCCCAAATAGTAAAATACGAAATTTCATTAAAGTGATCGAAAACCATGTAATATAGTCCCCAAAATGAGGGAAATAAAAAATTTTACGAAAGTGGCTGAAAACTATGGACTATATAGCCCACAAGTGATGCTGAAAAAGTCAGGTACAAAATTTCGCGAAAACAGCCGGAAATTGTGGACTATAACCCGAAAAATAAGACCAAAACAGTAAAATACGAAATTTGATGAAAGTGATCGAATACAGTGTATTATAGCCCACAAAATGAGGAAAATAAAATGTCTTATGAAAGTGGCCGAAAACTATGGATTATAGCCCACAAATGAGGCTAAAACAGTCAAATACAAAATTTAACGAAAACTTTCGGAAAGTGTGGACTATAACCCACAAAATGAGACCAAAATAGTAAAATACGAAATCTCTTAAAAGTGATCAAAATAAGTGTACTATAGCCACCAAAGTGAGGAAAATAAAAAACCTCACGAAAATAGATGAAAACAGTGGAATATAGCCCACAAATGACGCTAAAATGGTCCAATACAAAATTTAACGAAAAATGTCAGACACGGTGGACCATAACTTACAAAATGAGGCCGAAACTGTAAAATACGAAATCTCATGAAAGTGATCGAAAATAGTAAAATATAGCCCACAAAATGATGGGAAATAAAAAATATCGGGAAAATGGCCGAAAACAATGGACTATAACCCATAAAATGAGGGAAATAAAAAATCTCACAAAAGTGTCCGATAGCGGTGACTATAGCCCACAAATGAGGCCAAAACAGTCAAATAAAAAATCTCACGAAAGTGGCAGAAAAATGTGGACTATATCCCACAAATGAGGCTAAAACAGTTAAATACAAAATTTAACGAAAATGGCTTGAAACTGTGGACTATAACCAACAAAATGAGGCCAAAACAATAAAATACAAAATCTCCTGAAAGTGACCGAAAACAGCCCACAAAATGAGAAAAATAAAAAATCTCACGAAAGTGGCCGAAATCTGTGGACTTATAGCCCACAAATGAGGCTAAAACAGTCAAACACAAAATTTCGCGAAACGGTCGGAAACTGTTGACTAAAGCACACAAAATGAGCCCTAAACAGTAAAATTTGAAATTTCATGAAAGTGATCGAAAATAGTGTAATATAGCCCAAAAAATGAAGGCAATAAAAAATTTCACGAAAGTGGCCGAAAACTGTGGACTACAACCCACAAATGTGGCTAAAATAGTCAAATACAAAATTTTACGAAAACGGCCGGAAACTATGCGCTATACCCACAAAATGATGTCAAAACAGTACAACACGAAATTTCTTCAAAGTGATCGAATACAGTGTATTATAGCCCACAAAATTAGGAAAATAAGTAATCTCACGAAAGTGGCCAAAAACTGTGGCACACAAATAAGAAGACTAAAACAGTCAAATAGAAATTTGAACGAAAACGGTCCGAAAACTGTAGACTATAACCGACAAAATGATTCCAAAACAGTAAAATAGGAAATCTCATTGAAGTGATCAAACACAGTGTACGCCACAGAATGAGGGAAATAAAAAATCTCACGAAAATGGCCGATAACTGTGGACTATAGCCCACAAATGGTGATAAAACAGTCAAATACAAATTTTTGAGAAAACTGTCGGAAACTGTGGACTATAACCCACAAAATGAGGCCAAAATAGTAAAATACAAAATTTCATGAAAATGATCGAATACAGTGTATTATAGCCCACAAAATGTGGAAAATAAAAGATCTCACGAAAGTGGCTGAAACTGTGTATTATGGACCACAAAAAATGCTAAAACAGTCAAATACATAATTTAACGAAAACTGTTAGAAACTGTGGACTATAACCTACAAAATGAGGCCAAAACAGTAAGATATGAAATCTCAATAAAATGATCAAACACAGTGAACTATAGCCCACAAAATTAGAGAAATAAAAAATCTCACGAATGTAGCCGATAACTGTGGACTATAGCCCACAAATGAGGCCAAAACAGTCAAATAATAAATCTCACGAAAGTGGCCGAAAACTGTGGACTATAACCCAAAAATGAGGCCAAAACAGTCAAATACGAAATCTCTTGAAAGTAACCTAAAACAGTGTACTATAGCCCACAGAAAGAGGAAAATAAAAAATCCCACGAAAGTGGCCGAAAACTGTGGACTATAGCCCACAAGTGAGGATAAAACTATCAAACACAAAATTTCGCAAAAACGGCCGGATACTGTAGACTATAACCCATAAAATGAGTCCCAAACAGTAAAATAAAAAATTTCATTAAATTGATTGAAAACAGTGTAATATAGCCCCCAAAATCACGAAAATTATAATTCTCGCGAAAATGGCCGAAAACAGTGGATTACAGCCTACAAATGACGCTAAAAAAGTCAAATACAAAATTGATCGAATACGGTCGGAAGCGGTGGACTATAACCCACAAAATGAGCCCAAAATAGTAAAATACGAAATCCCATGAAAGGGATCGAACATAGTGGACTATAACCCATAAAATGAGGGAAATAGAAAATCTCACAAAAGTGGCCGTTAGCTGTGGACAATAGCCCACAAATGAGGCCAAAACACTCGAATAAAAAATCTCACGAAAGTGGTAAAAAAAAAGTGACTATAACCCACAAATGAGGCTAAAACAGTCAAATATAAAATTTAACGAAAACGGTCTCAAACTGTGGACTATAACCCATAAAATGAGGTTAAAACAGTAAAATACAAAATCTCTTGAAAGTGACCCAAAACAGTGTACTATAGCCTCAAAAGCTGAGGAAAATAAAAAATCTCACGAAAGTGGCCGAAATTTGTGACTTATAGCCCACAAATGAGGCTAAAACCGTCAAACACAAAATTTTGCGAAAATGACCGGAAACTGCTGACTAAAGCCCACAAAATGAGAACCAAACAGTAAAATTCGAAATTTCCCTCATTTTATTTCCCACAAAATGGGGGAAATAAAAAATCTCACGAAAGTGGTCGAAAACTGTGGACTACAACCCACAAATGAGGCTAAAATAGTCAACTACAAAATTTCGCAAAAACAGCCGAAAACAGTGGGTTATACCCTCAAAATGATGTCAAAACAGTTAAATACAAAATTTCATGAAAGTGATCAATACAGTGTATTATAGCCCACAAAATTAGGGAAATAAAAAATCTCATGAAAGTGGCCGAAAACGGTGGCACCCAAATGAAGCTAAAATAGTCAAATACAATATTTAACGAAAACGGTCGGAAACTGTGGACTATAACCCACAAAATGAGGCCGAAACAGTAAAATACGAAATCTAATGAAAGTGATCGAAAACAGTTTAATATAGCCCACAAAATGAGAAATAAAAAATCTCACGATAGTTGCCCAAAACTGTGGACTATACAGCACCCAAATGACGCTAAAAAAGTCAAATACAAAATTGAACGAATACGGTCTGAAACTGTGGACTATAACCCACAAAATTAGTCCAAAACAGTGAAATACGAAATCTTGTAAAAAGTGACCGAAAACAGTGTACTATAGCCCACAAAATGAGGAAATTAAAAAATCTCAGGAATGTGGCCGAAAAGTGTGGACTATAACCCACAAATGAGGCTAAAACAGTCAAATACAAAATTTCCGAAAAATGGCCGGAAACTGTGGACTATAACCCACAAAATGAGGCCAAAATAGTAAAATACGAAATATCATGAAAGGGATCGAATAGAGTGATTTATAGCCCACAAAATGAGGAAAATAAATAATCTCACGAAAGTGGCCGAAAACTGTAGACAACAGCCCAAAAATGTGGCTAAAATAGTCAAATACAAAATTTAACGAAAACAGTCGGCAACTGTGCACTATAACCCACAAAATGAGGCCAACACAGTAAAATATGAAATCTCCTGAAAGTGGCCGCTAACAGTGGACTACAGCCCACAAATGAGGCTCAAACAGTCAAATATAAAATTTCGCGAAAACGGCCAGAAACTGTGGACTATAACCCACAAACTGAGTCCAAAACAGTAAAATACGAAATTTCATGAAAGTGATCGAATAAAGTGTACTATAGCCCACAAAATGAGGAAATAAAAAAACTTACGAAAGTGGCCGATAACTATAGACTATAGCCGACAAATGAGACTAAAACTGTCCAACAAAAAATCTCACGAAAGTGGCAGAAAACTGTGGACTATATAGCCCACAAATGAGGCTGAAATAGTCAAATACAAAATTTAACGAAAACTGTCGGATACTTAGGACGATAACCCGCAAAATGAGGCCAAAACAGTAAAATAAGAAATCTCGTGTAAGTGATAAGGCGAAAACAGTCAAATACAAAATTTAACATAAAAGGTCGGAAACTGTGGACTATAACCCACAAAATGAGGTCGAAACAATAAAATACAAAATCTCCTGAAAGTGGCAGAAAATAGTGTACTATAGCCCACAAAATGAGAAAAATAACAATGCTCACGAAAGTGACCGAAGACTGGACAATAGCCTACAAATGAGGCTAAAACAGTCAAAACACAAAATTTCGTGAAAACATCAAATGAGGCCGAAACAGTAAAAAAACGAAATCGCTTGAAAGTGATCGAAATAAGTGTACTATAGCCTACAAAATGAGGTAAATAAGAAATCCCATGAAAACGGCCGAAAACTGTGGCTATATAGCCCACAAAGGACGCAAAAAAAAGTCAAATAAAAAATTTAACGCAAACGGTCGGAAACTGTAGACTATAACCCACAAAATGAGGCCAAAACAGTAAAATACGAAATCTCACGAAAGTGATCGAAAACAGTGTAGCCCACAAAATGAGACCAAAACTGTAAAATAAGAAATCTCGTGTAAGTGATAAAAAAACAGTGTACTATAGCCCACAAAAGGAAGGAAATAAAAAATCTCACGAAAGTGGCCGAAAACTGTGGCCCAAAAATGAGGTTAAAATAGTCAAATACAAAATTTTACGAAAACAACTGAAAACGGTGACCAACCACCCTCAAAATGGGGCCAAAACAGTAAAATACGAAATCTTTTGAAAATGTCTGAAAACAGTGTACTATGCAGCCCACAAAATGTGAAAAATAAAAATCTCCCGATAGTGGCCCGAAATTGTGGACTATAGCCCACAAATGAGGCTAAAACAGACAAATACAAAATTAAATGAAAACGGTCTGAAACGGGGGACTCTGACCCACAAATTGAGCCCAAAACAGTAAAACACAAATATCATGAAAGTGATCAAAAACAATGTAATATAGTCCACAAAATGAGGAAAATAAAAAATCTCATGAAAATGGCCGAACACTGTGGATTATATAGCTCACAAAAGACGCTAAAAAAGTCAAATACAAAATTGATCGAAAACGGTCAGAAACTGTGGACTATAAGCCACAAAATGAGTCCAAAACAGTAAAATACGGAATTTCATGAAAGTGATCGGACGCAGTGTACCATAACCCATAAAATGAGGGAAATAAAAAATCTCACGAAAGTGGCCAATAACAATGGACTATAGCCCACAAATTACACTAAAATGGTCGGAAACTGTGGACGATAACCCACAAAATGAGGCCAAAACAGTAATATAAGAAATTTCATGAAAGTGAACTAATACAGTGTATTATAGCTCACAAAATGAGGAAAATAAAAATCTCACAAAAGTTGCGGAAAACTGTGGATTATAGCCCACAAATGAGAGCGGAAACAGTCAAATACAAAATTTAACGAAAAAGGTCGGAAACTGTGGATTATAACAGACAAAATGAGACCAAAACAGTAAAATACGAAATCTTTTGAAAGTGATCGGAATAAGTGTACCATAGCCCACAAAATGATGAAATATAAAATCTCACGAAAATGGCGGAAAACAGTGGACTAGAGCCTACAAATGACTCTTAAAAGTCAAATACAAAATTTAACGAAAACGGTCGGAAACTGTGGACTATATAACCCAAAAAATGAGGCCAAAACAGTAAAATACGAAATCTCATGAAAGTGATCGAACACAGTGTACTATTGCCCACAAAAAGAGGGAATTAAAAAATCTCACGAAAGTGGCCATAACTGTGGACTATAGCCTACAAATGAGGCTAAAACAGTCAAATAATAAATCTCACGAAACTAGCCGAAAACTGTGGACTATAGTCCACAAATGAGGCTAAAACTGTCAAATACAAATTTAACGAAAACGGATGGAAACTGCGGACTATAACCCACAAAATTAGGCGAAAATAGTAAAGTAAAAAATCTCATAAAAGTGGCTGAAAACTGTGGACTATAGCCCACAAATTAGACTAAAACAGTCAAACACAAAATTTCACGAAAACAGACGGATACTAGGACTATAACCCACAATATGAGCCCCAAACAGTAAATTACAAAATTTAATTAACGTGATCGCAAACGGTGTAATATAGCACACAAAGTGAGGGAAATAAAAAAATCTTACGAAAGAGGCTGAAATCTTGTGGACTATATATAACCCACAAGTGATGCTGAAAAAGTCAAATACAAAATTTCGCGAAAACGGCCAGAAACTGTGGACTATAACCCATAAAATGAGGCCAAAACAGTAAAATGTGAAATTTCATGAAAGCGATCGAATACAGTGTATTATTGCCCACAAAATGTGAGTAATAAAAAATCTCACGGAAATGGGCAAAACTGTGGATTATAGCCCACAAATTAGGCAAAAAAATTCAAATATAAAATTTAACGAAAATGGTCAGAAACGGTGGACAATCACTCACAAAATGAGGTCAAAACAGCTAAATACGAAATCTCATGTAAGTGATCAAAAACAGTGTACTATAGCCAAATAATAAAAGAAATAAAAAATTTTATGAGTGGCTGAAAACTGTGGCCCACAAATGAGCCTAAAACAGTCAAATACAAAATTTCACGAAAACAACCAGAAACTGTGGCCAATAAACCCACAAAATGAGGCCAAAACAATAAAATACGAAATCTCTTGAAAATGACCAAAAACAGTGTACAAAATGTGGACTATAACCCACAAATGACGATAAAACAGTCAAATACAAAATTTAATGAAAACAGTCGGAAACGGGGGACTGACCCACAAATTAAGGCCAAAACAGTAAAACACAAATCTCATGAAAGTGATCGAAAACAGTGTAATATACCCCACAAAATGAGGCAAATAAAAAATCTCATGAAAATGGCCGAAAACTGTGGACGATAGCCCACAAATGATGCTTAAAAAGTCAAATACAAAATTGAACGAAAACGGTCGGAAAATGTGGACTATAACCGACAAAATGAATCCAAAACAGTAAAATACGAAATCTCATTAAAGTGATTGAACACAGTGTACTATAGACCACAAAGTGAGGGAAATAAAAAATCTAATGAAAGTGGCCGATAACAATGGTCTATCGCCCACAAATTAGGATAAAACAATCAAATACAAAATTTCGCGAAAACGGCCGGAAACTGTGGACTCTAACCCACAAAAAGAGACCAAAATAGTAAAATACGAAATCTCAGGAAAGCGATCGAAACAGTGTATTATAGCCCCCAAAATGAGGAAAATAAAAAATTTCACGAAAGTTACGGAAAACTAAGGATTATATAGCCCACAAAAGAGGCTAAAACTGTCAAACACCGAATTTAACGAAAAAGGTCGGAAACTGTGAACAATAACGCACAAAATGAGGCCGAAACAGTAAAATATGAAATCCCTTGTAAGTGATCGAAATAAGCGTACCATAGCCCACAAAATGAGGAAAATATAAAATCTCAGGAAAATGACCGAAACTATGGATTGAACGAAATGAGGACTATCGCCCACAAATGACGCCAAAAAAGTCAAATACAAAATTGAACGAAAACGGTCAGAAACAGTGGACTATAACCCAAAAAAATAAGTCTAAAACAGGAAAATACGAAATCTCATGAAAGTAATCAAACACAGTGTACCCCACAAAATGAGGGAAATAAAAAATCTCATGAAAGTGGACGATAACTGTGGACTATAGCCCACAAACGAGGATAAAACAGTCAAATTCAAAATTTGGCGAAAACGGCCGGAAACAGTGGACTATATAACCACAAAATTTCATGAAAATTATCAAATACAATGTATTATGGCCCACAAAATGAGAGAAATAAAAAATCTCACCGAAGTGGCCGAAAACTGCGGACTATAGCCCACAAATGAGGATAAAACAGTTAAATACAAAATTTAACGAAAACTGCCGGAAACTGTGGACTATATCCCACAAAATGAGCCTCAAACAGTAAAATACGAAATTTCATGAAAGTAATCCAAAAAGTGTAATATAGCCCACCAATTGAGGGAAATAAAAAATCACGCGAAACTAGCCGAAAACTGTGGACTATAGCCCACAAATGAGGCTAAAACAGTCATACAAAATTTAACGAAAACAGCCGGAAAACTGTGGACGATAACCCACAAATGACACTAAAAAGGTCAAATACAAAATTTAACTAAAACGATAGGAAACTGTGAACCCACAAAATGAGGCCAAAACTGTAAAATACAAAAATCACTTGAAAGTGACCAAAAACAGTGTACTATAGCACACAAAATGAGGAAAATAAAAAATCTCACAATAGTGGCTGAAAACTGTGGATTATAACCCACAAATGAAGCTAACAATCAAACAAAAAATTTCGCGAAAACGGTCGAAAACTACGACCCACAAAATTAGGCCAAAAAAAGTAAAAAACAAAATTTGTTGAAAATGATCGGATACGGTGTACAGTGAACGCAAAAACAATCAAATACAAAATTTAACGAAAAAGGTCGAAAAGCTGTGAACTATAACACATAAAATGAGGCAAAAACAGTAAAATACATAATCTATATAAAATGATCGAAATAAGTGTACGGCCCACAGAACGAGGAAAATAAAAAATTTCATGAAAATAGCCAAAAACTGTGGAATATAGCCCACAAATGATGCTAAAAAAACCAAATACTAAATATAACGAAAATGGTCAGAAACTGTGGACTATAACCCACAAAATGATGCCAAAACAGTAAAAAACAAAATCTCATTAAAGTGATCGAAAACAGTGTAGTCTAGTCCACAAAATGAGGGAAATAAAAAATCTCACGAAAGTGGTCCAAAACTGCAGATTATAGCCCACAAAAGAGGCTAAAACAGTTAAATACAAAATTTCGCGAAAACGGTCAGAAACTTTGGCCAATAACCCACAAAATGAGGCCAAAATAATAAAATGCGAGATCTCATAAAAGTGATCGAAAACAGTATAATATAGCCCACAAAATGAAAAAATTAAAAATCTCACGAAAGTGGCAGAAAATTGTGGACTATCGCCCACAAATGAGGCTATAATGGTCAAATACAAAATTTAACGAAAACGGTCGGAAACGATGGACTATAACTAACAAAATGAGGCCAAAACAGTAAAATATAAAACCTCATTAAAGTTACCGAAAACAGTGTAATATTGCCCACAAAATTAGGAAAATAAAAAATGCCACGAAAGGGGCTGATAACTGTGAACTATTGCCCACAAATGAGGCTAAAACAGTCAAAACGAAATTTCGCGAAAACGGCCAGAATCTGTGTACTAATACACAAAATGAGTCCAAAACAGTACAATACGAAGGCAGATGAAAGTGATCAAAAACAGCATCATATAGCCCAAAAAATGAGGGAAATAAAAAATCTCACGAAATTGGCCGAAAACTGTGGAATATAGCCCACAAATGATGCTAAAAAAGTCAAATACAAAATGTAATAAAAAAGGTTAGAAACTATGGCCTATAACCCACAAAATGATGTCAAAACAGTAAAAAATAAAATCTCATGAAAGTGATCGAATACAGTGTACTACAGGGCCACAAAATGAGAGAAATAAAAAATCTTACGAAAGTGGCCGATAACTGTGGACTATAGCACACAAATGAAACAAAAACAGTCAAATAAAAAACCTCACGAAAGTGGACGAGAACAGTTGACTATAGACCACAAATGAGACTAAAACAGTTAAAATACAAAATTTAACGAAAACGGTCAGAAACTGTGAACTATAACCCACAAAATGAGCCCAAAACAGTAAATTACGAAATCTCTTTAAAGTGTCCGAAAACAGTGTAATAGAGCCCACGAAATGAGGAAAATAAAAAATCTTACGAAAGTGGCCGAAAACAATGGACTATAGCCCACAAATGAGGATAAAACAGTTAAATACAAAATTTAACGAAAACTGCCGGAAACTGTGGACTATAACCCACAAAATGAGCCTCAAACAGTAAAATACGAAAATTCATGAAAGTAATCCAAAAAGTGTAATATAGCCCACCAAATGAGGGAAATAAAAAATCACGCGAAAGTAGCCGAAAACTGTGGACTATAGCCCACAAATGAGGCTAAAACAGTCATACAAAATTTAACGAAAACAGCCGGAAAACTGTGGACGATAACCCACAAATGACGCTAAAAAGGTCAAATACAAAATTTAACTAAAACGATAGGAAACTGTGAACTATAACCCACAAAATGAGGCCAAAACAGTAAAATACAAAATCTCAAGAAAGTGATCAAAAATAGTGTAATACAGCCCACACAATGAGAAAAATAAAAAATCTCACGTAAATGGCCTACAACTGTGGAGTACAGCCCACAAATGACGCTAAAAAAGTCAAATACAAAGTTGAACGAATACAGTCGGACACTGGCTTATAACCCACAAAATGAGTCCAAAACAGTAAAATACGAAATCTCATGAAAGTGATCGAACAAAGTGTAATATAGCCCACAAAATAAGGAAAATAAAATATCTCACGAAAGTGGCCGATAACTGTGGACTGTAGCCCAGAAATGAGGCTAAACAGTCAAATACAAAATTTCCCGAAAACGGCCGCAAACTGTGTACTATATAACTCATAAAACGAGGTCAAAACAGTAAAATACGAAATTTCATTAAAGGAAACGAATACAGTGTATTATAGCCCACAAAATGAGAAATGAAATACAGTAAAATACGAAAGTTACCAAAAGTTACCGAAAATTGTGGACTATAGCCCACAAATGAAGTTAAAACAGTCAAACACAAAATCGCAAAAACTGCCTCAAACTGTGGACTGTAACCCACAAAATGAGCCCCAAACAGTAAAATACGAAACTTAATGAATGTGATCGAATACAGTATATTATGGCCCACAAAATGAAGAAAATTAAAAATCTCACGAAACTGGCCGAAATCTGTGAACCAAATGAGACTAAAATAGTCAAACACAGAATTTTACGAAAACGGTCGGAAACTGTGGCCTATAACACCCACAAAATGAGGCCAAAACTGTAAAATACAAAATCACTTGAAAGTAACCAAAAACAGTGTACTATAGCACACAAAATGAGGAAAATAAAAAATCTCACAGTAGTGGCCGAAAACTGTGGACTATATAACCCACAAATGAGGCTAAAACAATCAAACACAAAATTTCGCGAAAACGGTCGAAAACTGCGACCCACAAAATTAGGTCAAAAAAAGTAAAAAACGAAATTTGTTGAAAATGATCGAATACGGTGTACAATGGACGCAAAAACAGTCAAATACAAAATTTAACGAAAAAGATCGGAAACTGTGGACTATAACCCATAAAATGAGGCAAAAATAGTAAAATACATAATCTATATAAAATAATCGAAATAAGTGTACTATAGCCCACAGAACGAGGAAAATAAAAAATTTCATGAAAATAGCCAAAAACTGTGGAATATAGCCTACAAATGATGCTAAAAAAGCCAAATACTAAATATAACGAAAATGGCCAGAAACTGTGGACTATAACTCACAAAATGATGCCAAAACAGTAAAAAACGAAATCTCATGAAAGTGATCGAAAACAGTGTAGTCTAGTCCACAAAATGAGGGAAATAAAAAATCTGACGAAAGTGGTCCAAAACTGTGGACTTATAGCCCACAAATGAGGCTATAACAGTCAAATACAAAATTTCGAGAAAACAGCCAGAAACTATGGACAATGACCCACAAAATGAGGCCAAAATAGTAAAATACGAAATCTCTTGAAAATGACCGAAAATAGTGTACTATAGGCCACAAAATGAGGGAATTACAAAGTCTCACAAAAATGGCAAAAAACAGAGGACTATAGGCAACAAAATTGAACGAAAATGGTCGGAAACTACTAATTATAACCTAAAACGAGTCCAAAGTAGTAAAATACAAAATCTCATTAAAGTAATCCAACAGTGTACTATAGGCAACAAAATGTGCGAATTAAAAAATCTCACAAAAGTGGCCAATAACTGTCGACTATATAGTCCATAAATGAGGCTAAAACAGTAAAATACAAAATTTCGCGAAAACAACCTGAAAATGTGAACTATAACCCGTAAAATGATGCCAAAAGAGTAAAATACAAAATCACTTGAAAATGATCGAAATTAGTGCATCATAGCCCCACAAAATGTAGAATATAAAAAATCTCACTAAAATGGCCGAAAACTGTGGACTAGCCCACAAATGACGCAAAAAAGGTCAAATACAAAATTTAACGAAAACGATCGGAAACTGGAGATTATAACCCACAAAATGAGGCCAATACAGTAAAATACGAATTCTCATAAAATTGATCGACCACAGTGTACTATAGCCCACAAAATGAGGAAAATAAAAAATCTCACGAAAGTGGCCGATAACTGTGGACTATAGCCCCCACAAATGAGGCTAAAACAGTCGAAAAAATTCTCACGAAAGTGGCTGCAAACAGTAGGCTATAACCCACAAATTAGGCGAAAACAGTCAAATACAAAATCTAACTGAAACGGCCGGAAACTATGAACTATAACACACAAAATGAGGCCAAAACAGTAAAATACAAAATCTCTTGAAAGTGACCGAAAACAGTGTACTATAGCCCCTAAATGAGGAAGATAAAAATTCTCACGAAAGTGGCCTAGGCTGTGGACAATACCCCACAAATGAGGCTAAAACATTCAAACACAAAATTTCGCAAAAACGGCCTGAAACTGTGGACTATTACCCAAGAAATAAGCCCCATACGGTAAAATACGAAATTTTATTAATGTGATCGAAAACAGTATAATATAGCCCACAAAATGAGGGAAATAAAAAATCTTACGAAACGTGCTGAAAACTGTAGATTATATAGCCCACAAGTGAGGCTACAAAGTCAAATACAAAATTTTGCAAAAACGGCCTGAAACTGTGGACAATAACCCAAAAAATGAGGCCAAAACTGTAAAATACAAAATTTCAGGAAAGTGAACGAATACAGTGGATTATAGCTCACAAAATAAGTAAAATAAAAAATCTCACGAATGTGGCGGAAAACGATGGATTATAAACCACAAATGCGGCAAAAACAGTCAAATACAGAATTTAACAAAATCGGTCGGAAACTGTGGACTATAACCAACAAAATGAAAACAAAACAGTAAAATACGAAATCTCTTGAAAGTGATCGAAACAAGTGTACTATAACCCACAAAATGAGAAAAATAAAAAATCTCACGAAAATGGCCGAAAACAGTAGACTAACCCACAATTGACGCTAAAAAGGTCAAATACAAAATTTAACGAAAACGGTCAGAAACTCTGGACAATAACCTACAAAATGATGCCAAAACAATAAAATACGAAATCTCATGAATGTGATCGAACACTGTACTATAGCCCAGAAAATAAGAGATAAAAAATCTCACGAAAGTTGCCGATAACAATGGACTATAGCCCAGAAATTATGTTAAAACAGTCAAATAAAAAATTTCGCAAAAACGGCCGGAAACTATAGACTATATAACGCACAAATTGAGGCCAAAACAGTAAAATACGAAATTCCATTAAAATGAACAAATACAGTGTATTATATAGCCCACAAAATGAGTAAAATAAAAAAACTCGCGAAGTGGCAGGAAACTGTGGATTATATAGCCCACAAATGAGCCTAAAACAGTCAAATACAGAATTTAACGAAAAAGGTCGGAAACTGTGGACTATAACCAACAAAAAGAGGCCAACACAGTAGAATACGAAATCTCTTGAAAGTGATCGAAATAAGTGTACCATAGCCCACAAAATAAGAAAAATAAAAGAACTCACGGAAACAGCCGAAGACTGTGGACTCTAACCCACAAAATGAGACCAAAGCAGTAAAATACGAAATCTCATAAAAGTGATCGAACACAATGTACTATAGCCCACAAAATGAGGAAAATAATAAATCTCACAAAACTAGCCAAAAACTGTGGACTATAGCCCACAAATGAGGCTAAAAGAGTCGAATAATAAAGCTCACGAAAGTGGCCGAAAACTATGAACTATAGTCTACAATTTGGCTAAAACTATCAAATATAAAATTTAATGAAAACGGTCGGAAACTGTGAACTATATAACCCACAAAATTAGGCTAAAACAGTAAAATAAAAAATCACACGAAAGTGGCCGAAAACTGTGGACCATAGCCCACAAATGAGGCTAAAACAGTCAAACACAAAATTTCACGAAAACGGTCGGATACTATAGACTATAACCCACGAAATGAGCCCATAACAGTAAAATAAGAAATCCCATTAAAGTGATCGAAAACTGTGTAATACAGCCCACAAAATGAGGGAAATAAAAAAATCTTACGAAAGTGGCGGAAATCTAGTGGACTATATAGCCCACAAGTGAGGCTGAAAAGGTCAAATACAAAATTTTCCGAAAACGGCCTGAAACTGTGGACTATAAACCACAAAATGAGGCCAAAATAATAAAATACAAAATTTCATAAAAATGATCGAATACAGTATATTATTGCCCACAAAATGAGGGAAATACAAAATCACACAGAAGTGGCCGAAAACTGTGGATTAGCCCACAAATTAGGCTAAATAAGTCGAATACAAAATTTAACGAAAATGGTTGGAAATTGTTGACTATAACCCACAAAATTAGGGCAAAACAGTAAAATACGAAATCTCTTGAAAGTGATCGAAATAAGTGTACCATAGCCACAATATGACGAAAATAAATAAATCATGATAATGGCCGAAAACTGTGGACTATAGCCCACAAATGATGCTAAAAAAGTCAAACTACAAAATTTAACAAAAAAGGTCGGAATCGGAGGACAATAACTTACAAAATGTCGGTAAACAGTAAGATACGAAATCTCATTAAAGTGATCGAATGCAGTGTTTTATATAGCCCACAAATTGAGGAAAATAAAAAATCTCACGAAAATGGCCGAAAATGAGGTTAAAACAGTCAAATACAAAATTTCGTGAAAACGGCCAGAAACTGCAGACTATAACCCACAAAAATATGCCAAAACAGTAAAATACGAAATCTTATGAAAGTGATCGAATACAGTGTATTATAGCCCACAAAATGAGAGAAATAAAAAATCTCACGAAAATGACCGAAAACTGCGGACTAAGGCTCAAAAATGAGGCTAGAATAGTTAAATAAAAATTCAACGAAAACTGTCGGAAACTGAGGACTATAACCCACAAAATGAGGCCGAAACAGTAAAATTCGAAAATTCATTACAGTGATCGAAAACAGTGTACAATAGTCCACAAACTGAGTTAGATAAAAGATCTCACGGGAGTCGCTGAAAACTGTGGACTCTAACCCAAAAATTAGGCTAAAACAGTCAAATACAAAATTTCATGAAACTACCGGGAACTGGGAATTATAACCCACAAAATGAGACCAAACATTAAAATACAAAATTTCATCAAAGTGATCGAATATAGAGTATTATATACCACAGAATGAAGGAAATAAAAAATCTTACGAAAGTGGCCGAAAACTGTGGACAATAACCCACAAATTTGGCAAAAGCAGTCAAATACAAAATTTAACGAAAACAGTCGGAAAAACTGTGGACAATAACCCACAAATTTGGCAAAAGCAGTCAAATACAAAATTTAACGAAAACAGTCGGAAACTGTAGACAATAACCTACAAAATGAGTCCAAGACATAAAAATACGAAATTTCATAAAACTGATCGAAACAGTGTACTATAGCCTACAAAATGAGGAAAATTAAAAAAACTCACGAAAGTGGCCGAATACAGTGGACTATATCCCACAAATGAAGCCAAAACAGTCAAACATAAAATTTCGCGAAAACAGCCGGAAACTGTGGACTAACCCACAAAATGACCCCCAGATAGCAAAATACATAATTTCATAAAAGTGAACGAAAACAGTATAATATAGTCCACAAAATGAGGGACACAAAATCACACGAAAATGGCCTAAAACTGTCGACTATAGCCCACAAATGACCCTAAAAAAGTCAAATACAAAATTGAACGAAAACGGTCGGAAACTGTGGACTATAACCCACGAAATGAGGCCAAAACAGTTTAATACGAAATTTCGAGAAAGTAATCGAAAACTGTGTATAATAGCCCACAAAATGAGGGAAATAAAAAATCTCACGAAAGTGGACCATATCTGTGAACTACAGCCCACAAAAGATGCTCAAAACAGCCAAATACAAAATTTCACCAAAACAGCCAAAAACTGTGGACTATAACATAAAATGATGACAAAACAGTAAAAAAACGAAATTTCATGAAAGAGATCGAACAGTGTACGATAGCCAACAAAATAAGGGAAATAAAAAATCTCAGGAAAGTGGCCGATAGCTGTGAACTACAGCCCACAAATGAGGCTAAAACAGTCAAACACAAAATTCCGCAAAAACGGTCAGAAACTGTGCACTATAACCCACAAAATGAGCCAAAACAGTAAAATACGAAATTTCATGAACGTGATCGAATACAATATATTATAGCCCACAAAATAAGAGAAATAAAAAATCTCACGAAAGTGGACGAAAACTGTGGAGGCCAATACAGCAAAAAAACGAAATTTCATGAAAGAGATAGAACAGTGTACGATAGCCAACAAAATAAGGGAAATAAAAAATCTCAGGAAAGTGACCGATAGCTGTGAACTACAGCCCACAAATGAGGCTAAAACAGTCCATCACAAAATTCTGCAAAAACAGTCAGCAACTGTGCACTATAACCCACAAAATGAGCCAAAACAGCAAAATACGAAATTTCATGAAAGTGGTCGAATACAATATATTATAGCCCACAAAATAAGAGAAATAAAAAATCTTACGAAAGTGGACGAAAACTGTGAAGGCCAATACAGCAAAAAAACGAAATTTCATGAAAGAGAGAACAGTGTACGATAGCCAACAAAATAAGGAAAATAAAAAATCTCAGGAAAGTGGCCGATAGCTGTGAACTACAGCCCACAGATGAGGCTAAAACAGTCAAACACAAAATTCCGCAAAAACGGTCAGAAACTGTGCACTATAACCCACAAAATGAGCCAAAACATTAAAATACGAAATTTCATGAAAGTGATCGAATACAATATATTATAGCCCACAAAATAAGAGAAATAAAAAATCTCACGAAAGTGGACGAAAACTGTGGAGGCCAATACAGCAAAAAAACGAAATTTCATGAAAGAGATAGAACAGTGTACGATAGCCAACAAAATAAGGGAAATAAAAAATCTCAGGAAAGTGACCGATAGCTGTGAACTACAGCCCACAAATGACGCTAAAACAGTCAAACACAAAATTCCGCAAAAACGGTCAGAAACTGTGCACTATAACCCACAAAATGAGCCAAAACAGTAAAATACGAAATTTCATGAAAGTGATTGAATACAATATATTATAGCCCACAAAATAAGAGAAATAAAAAATCTCAGGAAAGTGGCCGATAGCTGTGAACTACAGCCCACAAATGAGGCTAAAACAGTCAAACACAAAATTCCGCAAAAACGGTCAGAAACTGTGCACTATAACCCACAAAATGAGCCAAAACAGTAAAATACGAAATTTCATGAAAGTAATCGAATACAATATATTATAACCCACAAAATAAGAGAAATAAAAAATCTCACGAAAGTGGACGAAAACTGTGGAGCTGTGGAGGCTTAAACAGTCAAATACAAAATTTAACGAAAACGGTCGAAAATTGTGAACTCTGGCGCACAAAATGAGGCCAAAACAGTAAAATACGAAATCACATTAAAGTAGTCGAAAATAGTGTACTATAACGCACAAAATGAGTTAAATAAAAAATCTCACGAAAGTGGCCGAAAACTGATGACTATACCCCAACAATAAGGCTAAAACAGCCAAATACACAATTTACAAAAAACAACCGAAAATGGTACACTATAACCCACAAAATGAGGCCAAAACAGTAAAATACGAAATTTAATGAAAGTGATCGAATACAGTGCATTATGACCCACAAAATGAAGATAATAAAAAAATCTCACGAAAGTGGCCGAAAACTGTGGACTATACCCCAAAAATGAGGCTAAAAAGTCATACAAAATTTAACAAAACAGTCAGAAACTGTGCACTATAATCCACAAAATGAGCCCAAACAGTAAAACACAAAATTTAATTAAAGTGATCGAAAACAGTGTAATATAGCACATAAAATGATGTGAGAAAAAATCTCACGAATATGGCCGAAAACTGTGGACTATATAGACCAAAAATGAGGCTAAAAAAGTCATACAAAATTTCGAAAAAACGGTCGGAAACTGTGGACTATTACCCACATAATAAGGCCAAAACATAAAAATACCAAATTTATTAAAACTGATCGAAAACAGTGCACTACAGCCTACAAAATGAGGAAAATAAAAAATCTCACGAAAGTGACCGAAATCTGTGTACTATAGCCCAAAATTTGAGCCAAAACAGTGAAACACAAAATTTTGAGAAAACGGCCAGAAACTGTGGACTATTATAACCCACAAAATGACCCCCAAACAGTAAAATACAAAATTTTAATGAAAGTGATCGAAAACAGTGTAAGCCTACAAAATGAGGTTAACATAAAATCTTACGAAAATTGTCGAAAACTGCCTACTGTAGCCCACAAATGACACTAAAAAAGTCAAATACAAAATTGAACGAACACGGTAAGAAACTGTGGACTATAACCCACAAAATGGAACCAAAACAGTAAAATACGACATCTCGTGAAACTGATCAAACACAGTGTACAATAGCCCAGAAAATGAGGGAAATAAGAAATATCACGAAAGTGGCCCATATATGTGGACTACAACCCACAAATGATGCTAAAACAGTTAAATACAAAATTTCACGAAAACGGCCGGAAAATGTGGACTATCCATATATGTGGACTACAGCCCACAAATGATGCTAAAACAGTCAAATACAAAATTTCACAAAAACGGCCAGAAAATGTGGACTATAAAACACACAAAATGAGGCCAAAACAGTAAAAAAACAAAATTTCAATAAAGTAATCGAACACGGTGTACTAAAATCTCACTAAAGTGGCGGATAACTGTGGACTACAGCCCACAAATGAGGCTAAAACAGTCAAACACAATTTTGCGAAACAGCCAGAAACTGTGGACAATAACACACAAAGTGAGTCCAAAACAGTAAAAATCAAAATTTCATGAAAGTTATCTAACACAATGTATTATCGATCACAAAATAAGGGAAATAAAAAATTTCACGAAAGTAGTCGAAAACAGTGGACTATAGCTCACAAATGAGGATAAAACGGTTAAATACAAAATCTAACAAAAACGGTCAGGAACCGTGAACTATAACCCACAAAATGAAGCCAAAACAGTAACATACGAAATCTCTTGAAAGTCACCGAAAACATTGTACCATTGCCCACAAAATAAAGGAAATAAAAAATCGTACGAATGTGGCCGAAAACTGTGGATTACAGTCCAAAAATGAGGCTAAAAAGTTAAATACAAAATTTAACAAAAACAGTCGGAAACTGTGCACCATAACCCACAAAATGCGACCGAAACAGTAAAATACGAAATTTCATAAAAGTGGTCGAAAACAATGTAATACAGCCCACAAAATGAGGGGGGTAAAAAATCTCACGAATGTGGCCGAAAACTGTAGACTATATAGACCAAAAATGAGGCTTAAAAAGTCAAATACAAAATTTCACGAAAACGGCCAGAAACTGTGAACTATAACCCATAAAATGAGGCCAACAAATACAAAATTGAACAAAAATGGTTGGGAGACTGTGGACTATAATCCAAAAATGAGACCAAAACAGTAAAATACGAAATCTCGTAAAAGTGATCGAACACAGTGTACAAACACACAAAATGAGGAAAATAAAAAATCTCACGAAACGGGCCCATTTATGTAGACTACAGCCCACAAATAAGGCTAAAATAGTCAAACACAAAATTTCGGAAAAACGGCCGGAAAATGTGAACTACAACACAAAATGAAGTCAAAACAGTAAAAAAACGAAATTTCATGAAAGTAATCTAATACATTGTATTATAGACCACAAAATGAGGGAAATAAAAAATTTAACGAAAGTGACCGAAAACTGTGGACTATAGCCCACAAATGAGGCTAAAACAGTCAATTACAAAATTTAACGAAAACGGTCAGGAACCGTGGACTATAACCCCATAAAATGAGGCAAAAATAGTAAAATACAAAATCTCTTAAGTGTCCGAAAACAGTGTATAATAGCCCACAAAATAAAGAAAATAAAAAATCTCAAGAAAGTGGCCGAAAACTGTATACTATATCCCACAAATGAGGCTAAAAAAGTGAAATACAAAATTTAACAAAAACGATCGGAAACAGTGGACTCACCCACAAAATGAGCACCAAATAGTAAAATACGAAATTTTATGAAAGTGATCAAAAACAGTGTAATATAGCCCACAAAATGAGGGAAATAAAAAATCTCACGAAAGTGGCCGTATATGAGGTTAAAACAGTCAAATACAAAATTTCGCGAAAACAGACAGAAACTGTAGACCATAACCCACAAAATGAGACCAAAACAATAAAATACGAAATTTCATTAAAGTGATCGAATATAGTATATTATAAGCCACAAATTGAGAAATAAAAAATCTAACGAAAGTGGCTGAAAACTGTGAACTATAACTTACAAATGAGGCTAAAACAGTCAAATAGAAAATTGAACGAAAAAAGTCGGAAGCCGAGGCCTATAACCCACAAAATGAGGCAAAACATTAAAATACGAAAACTCATTAAAGTGATCGAAAACAGTGTACTGAGTTACTATAACGCACAAAATGCAAAGTTTTATGAAAGTGATGGAATACATTGTATTATATAGCCCACAAAACGAGGGAACAAAAAAATCTGACGAAAGTGGCCGAAAACTATGGACTATAGCCCCAAAATGAGACTCAAAAGTCAAATACAAAATTTAACAAAAACGGTTGAAAACGGTGGACTATACCCACAAAATGAGCCCCAAAAAGCAAAATACGAAATTTCATGAAAGTGATCGTATACAGTGTATTATAGGACACAAAATGAGAGAATTAAAAAATCTTACAAAAGTGACCAAAGACTGTGGACTATAGCCCACAAATAAGGTTAAAACAGTCAAATACAAAATTTAACGAAAACGACCGGAAACTGTGGCCTGTAACCCACAAAATGAGGCCAAAACAGTAAAATACGAAATTTCATAAAACTAATCGAAAACAGTGTACTGCCCACAAAATGAGGAACGTAAAAAATTCCACGAAAGTGGCCGAAAACTGTGGACTATATCTTACAAATGAGGCCAAAACAATCAAAACACAAAATTTCGCGAAAACGGCCGGAAACTGTGGACTATATAACCCACAAAATGACCCCAAACAGTAAAATACAAAATTTCATGAAAGTGGTCGAAAACAGTGTAATATAGCACACAAAATGAGGGAAATATAAAATCTCACAAAAATGATCGAAAACTGTCGACTATGACCCCCGAATGACGCCAAAAAAGTCGAATACAAAATTGAACAAAAACGGTCGGAACTGTGGACTATAACCCAAAAAATGAGTCCAAAATGGTAAAATACGAAATCTCATAAAAGTGATCGAACACAGTGTACAAACTCACAAAATGAGGGAAATAAAAAATCTCACGAAAGTGGCCCATATCTGTGGACTGTATGAGGGAAATAAAAAATCTCATTTGAGGGAAACCAACAAATGATGCTAAAACAGTTAAATACAAAATTTCACGAAAACGGTCGGAAAGTGTCGATTATAACACACAAAATGAGGCCAAAACAGTTAAAAATGAAATTACATGAAAGTGATCGAACACAGTGTACAATATCACACAAAATTGGGAAAATAAAAAATCTCACTAAAGTGGCCGATAATTGTGGATTACAGCCCACAAATGAGGCTAAAACACTGAAACGCAAAATTTCGCGAGAACGCAGAACACTGTAGACTATAAACACACAAAATGAGGCCAAGACAGTAAAAAAAGAAATTTCATGAAAGTAATCTCATACAATGTATTATAGGCCACAAAATGAAGGAAATAAAAAAATCTCACGAAAGTGGCCCATATCTGTAGACTGCAGCCCACAAAAGATGCTAAAACTATCAAATACAAAAATTCACGAAAACGGCCAGAAAATATCGATTATAACACAAAATGAGGCCAAAACAGTTAAAAATGAAATTACATGAAAGTGATCAAATACAGTGTACAATAGCCCACAAAATTAGGAAAACAAAAAATCTCACTAAAAGTAGCCGAAAATTGTGTACTACAGACCAAAAATTAGGTTAAAACAGTCAAATACAAAATTTTACGAAAACGACAGGAAACTGTGGACTATAACCCACAAAATGATTCCAAAACAGTAAAATACGAAACTCATTAAAGTGATCGAAAACAGTGTACTATAGCCCACAAAATGAGTTAAATAAAAAATCTCACGGAAGTCGTGAAAAACTGTGGGCTCTAGCCCAAAAATGAGACTAAAACAGTCAAATACAAAATTTCGCGAAAACGAACGAAAACTTTGGACTATAACCAACAAAATGATGCCAAAACATTAACATTCAAAATTTCATGTAAGCGATCGAATACAGTGGATTATGGCCCACAAAATGAGGAAAATAAAAAATCACACGAAAATGACCGAAAACCGTGGACTATAGCCCAAAGATGAGAATAAAAAGTCGAATACAAAATTTAACAAAAACGATCGGAAACTTTGGACTATAACCCATAAAATGAGCCCCAAACAACAAAATACGAAATTTCATTAAAGTTATCGTATACTGTATTATAGGCGACAAAATGAGGGAATTAAAAAATCTCACCAAAGTGGCCGAAAACCGTGGACAATAGCCCACAAATGAGGCTATAACAGTCAAATTGAAAATTTAACGAAAACGACTGGAAACTGTGGACTATAACCCACAAAATGAGACCAAAACAGTAAAATACGGAATTTTGTGAAACTGATTGAAAACAGTGTACTATAGCCCACAAAATGAAGAAAATAAAAAATGTACCGTAAGTGGCCGAAAACTGTGGACTATATAACTCACAAATGAGGCTAAATACAAAATTTAACGAAAACGGTCGGGAATTGAAGACTATAACCCACAAAATGAGACCAAAACAATAAAATACGAAATCTTATTAAAGTGATCGAAAACAATGTACTATAGCCCACAAACTGAAATAAATAAAAAATCTTACGAAAGTGGCCGATAACTATGGACTACAGCCCAAAAATGAGGCTAAAACATTAAAATATAACATTTCGCGAAAACGATCGGAAACTGTGAACTATATAATCCACAAAATGAGACCAAAACAGTAAAATACGAAATTTCATGAAAATAATCGAATACAGTGTATTATAGCCCACAAAATGAAAAAATGAAAAAATCTCACAAAAGTGGCCGAAAACTGTGAACTATAGCCAAAAAATGAGGCTAAAAGGACAAATACAAAATTTAACAAAAACGGTCAGAAACTGTGCACTATAACCCACAAAAAGAGCCTCAAACAGTAAAATACGAATTTTCATTAAAGTAATCGAAAACAGTGTAATATGTTTCACAAAATGAAATTGGGGAAAAAACTCACGACTGTGGTCGAAAACTATGGACTATATAGACCAAAAATGAGGATAAAACAGTCAAATGCAAAATTTCGCGAAAACGGCATGAAACTGTGGACTATAACCCACAAAATGAAGCCAAAACAGTAAAATACGAAATTTCATAAAACTAATCGAATACAATGTATAGGCCACAAAATGAGAGAAACAAAAAATCTCACGAAAGTGTCCGAAAACTGTGGACTATATAGCTCACAAATGAGGCTAAAATAATCAAATACAAAATTTAACGAAAACAGTCGGAAACTGAGGACTATAAACCACAATATGAGGCCAAAACAGTAAAATACGAAAACTCATTAAAGTGATCAAAAACAGTGTACTATAACCCACAAACTAAGTTAAATAAAAAATCTTAGGGAAGTTGCTGAAAACTGTGCCCAAAATTTAGGCAAAAACAGTCACCTACAAAATTTCGCGAAAACGACCGGAAACTGTGGACTTATAACCCCACTAAATGAGGCGAAACAGTAAAATACGAAATTTCATGAAAGTGATCGTATACATTGTATTATAGGCCACAAAATGAGGAAATTAAAAAATCTCACCACAGTGGCCGAAAACTGTGGACTATATATAGACCACAAATGAGGCTAAAACAGTCAAATACAAAATTTAACGAAAATGGTCGGAAACTGTGGACTGTCCACAAAATGAGGCAAAAAGATAAAAATGCGAAATTTCATGAAATTGATCGAAAACAGTGTACTATAGCCCACAAAATAAGGAAAATAGAAAATCTCACAAAATTGGCCGAAAACTGTGGACTATATCCCACAAATGAGGCCAAAACAGTCAAACATAAAATTTCAGAAAAAACGGCTGAAAACTGTGGGCTATAACCCACACAATGGTCCCAAAACAGCAAAATACAAAATTTCATGAAAGTGATCGAAAACAGTGTAATATAGCCCACAAAATGAGGAAAATATAAAATCTCACGAAAATGGTCGGAAACTGTGGACTATAACCCACAAAATGAAAAATAAAAAATCTCACGAAAATGGCCGAAAACTGTGGACTATATAACTTACAAATGAGACAAACAGTCACAGACAAAATTTAACGAAAACGGTCAGAAATTGTGGGCTATAACCCACAAAATGAGGCCGAAACAGTAAAATTCGAAAATTCATTACAGTGATCGAAAACAGTGTACAATAGTCCACAAACTGAGTTAGATAAAAGATCTCACGGGAGTCGCTGAAAACTGTGGACTCTAACCCAAAAATTAGGCTAAAACAGTCAAATACAAAATTTCATGAAACTACCGGGAACTGGGAATTATAACCCACAAAATGAGACCAAACATTAAAATACAAAATTTCATCAAAGTGATCGAATATAGAGTATTATATACCACAGAATGAAGGAAATAAAAAATCTTACGAAAGTGGCCAAAAACTGTGGACAATAACCCACAAATTTGGCAAAAGCAGTCAAATACAAAATTTAACGAAAACAGTCGGAAACTGTAGACAATAAATAACCTACAAAATGAGTCCAAGACATAAAAATACGAAATTTCATAAAACTGATCGAAACAGTGTACTATAGCCTACAAAATGAGGAAAATTTAAAAAACTCACGAAAGTGGCCGAAAACAGTGGACTATATCCCACAAATGAAGCCAAAACAGTCAAACATAAAATTTCGCGAAAACAGCCGGAAACTGTGGACTAACCCACAAAATGACCCCCAGATAGCAAAATACATAATTTCATAAAAGTGAACGAAAACAGTATAATATAGTCCACAAAATGAGGGACACAAAATCACACGAAAATGGCCTAAAACTGTCGACTATAGCCCACAAATGACCCTAAAAAAGTCAAATACAAAATTGAACGAAAACGGTCGGAAACTGTGGACTATAACCCACGAAATGAGGCCAAAACAGTTTAATACGAAATTTCGAGAAAGTAATCGAAAACTGTGTATAATAGCCCACAAAATGAGGAAAATAAAAAATCTCACGAAAGTGGACCATATCTGTGAACTACAGCCCACAAAAGATGCTCAAAACAGCCAAATACAAAATTTCACCAAAACAGCCAAAAACTGTGGACTATAACATAAAATGATGACAAAACAGTAAAAAAACGAAATTTCATGAAAGAGATCGAACAGTGTACGATAGCCAACAAAATAAGGGAAATAAAAAATCTCAGGAAAGTGGCCGATAGCTGTGAACTACGAAATAAACCCTCAAACAATAAAATACGAAATCTCATTAAAGTAATCGAAAAAAAATGTACTATAACCCTCAAACTAAGTTAAATAAAAAATCTTACGAAAGTGGCCGAAAACTATGGACTATAACCCAACAATGAGGCTAAAACAGTCAAATACAAAATTTCGCGAAAACGGCCAAAAACTGTGGACTATAACCCACAAAATGATCCCAAACAGTAAAATACAAAATTTAATGAAAGTGATCGAATACAGTGTATTATAGACCACAAATGAGGAAATAAAAATTCTGACGAAAATGGCCGAAAACTGTGGGACTATATAGCTCACAAATGAGGCTAAAACAGTCAAATATAAAATTTAACGAAAACGGTCGGAAATTGTGGACTAAAACTCACAAAATGAGGCCAAAAACTATAAAATACGAAATCTCATCAAAATAATCGAAAACAGTGTACTGTAGCCCACAAACTGAGTTAAATAAAAAATGTCACGAAAGTGGCCGATAACTGTGGACTATAACCCACAAATGTGGCTAAAACAGTCAAATACAAAATTTCCGAAAAACGGTCGGAAACTGTGGACCCACAAAATGAGACCAAAACAGTGAAATACGAAATTTCATGAAAGTGATCAAATACAGTGTATTAGCCCACAAAATGAGGGAAATAAAAAATCTCACGAAAGTGACCGAAAACTGTGGACTATAGCTCAAAAACAATGCTAAAAAGTCAAAACACAAAATTTAACAAAAACGGTCAGAAACTGTGGACTATAACCCACAAAATGAACCCCAAACAGCAAAATACGAAATTTGATGAAAGTGATCGAAAACAGTATATTATAGCCCACAAAATGAGGAAAATAAAAAATCTAATGAAACTGGCCGAAAACTGTGCACTATATCCCACAAATGAGGCCAAAACAGTCAAACACAATTTCGCAAAAATGTCCAGAAACTGTGATTATAACCCACAAAACAACCCTCAAATAGCAAAATACGAAATTTCATAAAAGTGATCGAAAACAGTGTAATATAGCCCACAAAATGAGGAAAATAAAAAATTTCACGAAAGTGGCTGAAAACTGTGAGCTGCAGCCCACAAATGAGGCTAAAACAGTTGAATACAAAATTTAACGAAAACGGTCGGAAACTGTGAAGTATAACCCACAAAATGAGGCCAAAACAGTAAAATACGAAATCTCTTGAAAGTGACCGAAAACAGTGTATTATTATAGTCCACAAAATGAAGAAAAAATAAAAAATCTCACGAAAGTGGCCGAAAACTGTGGACTATACCCCATAAATGATGCTAAAACAGTCAAACACAAAATTTTACGAAAACGGTCGGAAACTGTGGACTATAGCCCACAAAATGTTGCTAAAAAAATCATACAAAATTTACCAAAAATGATCGGAAACAATGGACTATAACCCACAAAATGAGGCAAAAATAGTAAAATACGAAATCTCATGAAAGTAATCGAAAATGGTGTACTATAGCCCACAAACTGTGGGAAATAAAAAATCTAACGAAAGTGGCCGAAAACTGTGGACCAAAAATGAGGCTAAAACAAAAATATAAAATTTCGCGAAAACGGCCGAAAACTGTGGACTATATAACCCACAAAATGAGTCCAAAACAGTAAAATACGAAATTTAATGAAAGTGATCGAATACAGTGTATTATAGGCCACAAAATGAGGGAAATAAAAAATCTCACGAAAGTGGCCGAAAACGGTGCACAAATTAGACTAAAATAGTGAATAAGTTCATCAAAAGCATAGAATGCTAACCTTTTGAAAGTTTGTATCAAACTATGAACCAAAAGGATGACACCTTAACCGAGTTTCTCGAATCCTTCCCATCTCCACCATCATCAGAACCACTTGGACTCCCACCCAAACGATGAAGAGGTTTCTCCATCATAGGAAGACAACCAGTCTCATGCGGAGGGGGGTAAATTTGTGTTGCAGTTTGGCTGAATCATAGAAATATGAGATAAAGCCCAGAAAACAGCCTTGGAAAAAGTAACTGGTAGCATTGAGGGGCCCACTTCAATTAGTGCATCAAACCATAACATAGGGCATGACCATTCTTTACATTCACGTGAAGCGAGCATGGTCTGAATATTAAACTCATTCCAATAACTATTCTCTTCTTCTTCAACGTCATGGAATAAAGAGAATGCATCATCAACATCATCAATGTTCAAACCAGAAATGCTAAAGTCAAATGTTTGAAACAGAAAAAAATTTAAGCTTTAACATTATCATATATAGCAGAAACATCAGAAATAAGGATACTCTCAATTAGGTCAAAGGCAGGTTGGCGGAGCGAACTATGAAGAGACGAATCCTTCAGAGAATTCACCAAGGAAGGACCCCTGCACAATAATTATGTGGGGCATTTGTTACTCTAACTGAAAGCAATAAAAAGAAAAGGAAATAGATTCTTTATAAAAGATACACGTCATAGTTAAACCTCAACCACACCAAATATGTTATCTAATGAACATCTGATAGCCTGATCAAGCAATGAAAGCATTTAAAGATGGAAAAAGCAGGTCTTATGCACAACTGAATACACATAGCACAGATGTTTCAAAAGAAATGACCAGAAAACCATGTGCCAAGGAGACAGCCGCATAAAAGAAGCCAGGTGTAAGCAACCAACAAGAAAAAGGATATGAAAAAAAGATAAATTTATTGAAAGACTTGACCTAAACCATTTAAAATTCCTAAAATAAATAATTACACATTTTCCAACTACCTAAATGACTTCTTTTGTATGTGTGCATGCACGCGTTTGGATGTGCGTGATGAGAGAGAGAGAGAGAGAAGAAGAAGAAGAAGTACATATTCTGTAACTAAATTGAAACTTGACCTAAACCATTTTAAATTCCTAAAGAAATAACTACACATTTTCCAACTTTCTTGTGCATCCGTTAACCCTCAAAAGATTGGTTTTAGTAATTTATTTGCTTAAATATATTGCCTACAACATGCTAAACTGACTAACTTTAGTGCATAACATATATATATATACACACACACACACACATAAGGACTGCTCCACTGCACACGCTACTGTAGCATACAAACGCGTGCAAACCACCGAAGCCGTAGTTTTATATCAAATATGAAGTTGTTGTTTGATATAACCTAAGCCGTTATTTCAAACGGCGGCTTAGGTGGTTTGCACGCGATTGCACGATATTTAGCGTTTGCAATGGAGCATTCCTCTCTCTCTCTCTCTCTATATATATAAAGAGAGAGAGAGAGAGCAATATATACATAAAACAAAATATATAAAATTCATCAGAAGAAATAAACAAAAGTAATCATGAACTATAAGTAAAATAAAACAGATGAGAAACCTTTACTTATTACTTACCACATATGTCCACACTCAAAAGGCCGGCATGAAGGATTGATCTTGTAACCATGGTGTATAATTAATAGTGCAATCTGATCAAGATTTAAAGAAAGCAAATAAAGCAACTTCCAATTGTTATATTAGTAGTCTCACAAAACAAGAAAATTATGTTTTTAAAATAATAAAATCTTAAACAACCAATAAAAAGTGTTAGGTAAGTAACTATTTTTGCCCATTTTAATAGATAAAATGGTTACAGAAACACACCTTGCGAGCACTTTTCCTTGTTAGGGCACTGAAGTTGCTACTTTGAGTTACTTGATGGAGAAGAAATAAAGAAAATGCCTCCGCTGTTTTTCATGCTCACCATCTTGTAATGCTTCAAGAGACTGGATATAAAGATTAAACAAGCATAAGTATCTTCTGCATAGTAGATCGCGAACTTAAGAAGAAAAGAGGGAAAGAATTTGTCCAAGCATCTTGGAATCATAAGGGGAGTATGAACAGCAAACATGCCTGTACAAATGGAAGGAAAATGTCAAATATATCTTTATGGCTTTTCTCATTTCGAGTATGAAAGCACTAACCCAATAGTGTATTGCGCATTACGCTTGGTGATAAAGTGGTTCTCCACCAAAGTTTGCATCCTAGAAGCAAAACATCCAAGAACAGAAACAAATTATTTTTAAATTAAGTAGTCAATAAATGGTAATTGTTTGCAGATCACCCACCAAGCATTTCAAAGGACATCCTCAGACATGTAATAGCATAGGAAGATTCAACAGTATCATCACTGACATGATTCAGTACAATACTTAGGAAATTTGGATATTTCTCCACTATCCCATCTTCAAATGCTGAAGCCTCAAGAAAACCTACAAATCAAGATAAACGTCTAAAACAGTTAGAGAAAGGGAAATGCAGTACCCTTCACAATAGACAAAAAGGTGAGCCGGATATAAAAGTAAACCAATTATCAGATAAATGAATTTATATACAATGACTTGATCCCAAGCCACACATTTGTTTGCTCAAGCTGCACTCTTGGCCTTGAAGTGTCCAATATTGCAGGTAAAACATCCATTTCCAAAAATCCAATGTATTTCCTTAATAGCGGTTGCAAAGGCTCCAAATCTGTAGCTCCCCTAAAAAACAATGAAATAAATTATATCCAAGAATATCTTATGCAACAATTAGATCAACATAATCTAGAAAGGTCCCAAAAAAGTAATGATATAAACATAATCCAACACTGTCTAAACAAAACCAAAAAAAACCCAAAAAAAAAAAAAAAAACAAACATAAGCAGAATTTTTACTGTCTAATTAGGGACCACCAATACCAAGTTAAATATAATTTTCAAGAATTGTGAATTTTGGGTTGAACGCATGAATATTGTCTATTCTTAAAGTACAATTAAAGTGGCATTTTTCTCAGTTGTAGAAGGGTGTATGCAATAGACACCAATGTGGATCAGAACAACCGGCCTCCCCAAACAGAGCAACTGAAATACGAACTGGACCTATGCTTGTTTTGTAGCAGAGAATATGGACAAAATTACAGCTCTTCTGCAATGTAACCGACCATCAAACATCCACGATATGAATAATTGGCATTTTTCTTCTCTCGATTACTATTAAAATTGAACATGAATTTTTTATTCATTGGAGAACAGACATATAAGTTCAATCCAACAGATGATTTCTGACTTAATAACAACAGTTAGCTATTCATCATTCCGTATCTTTGCCTTTTGTCTTGCTTTGAACAATAAATAAAAATTATTGTCAGCTGCTATGGAAACCTGATTAATGCAGTAGCACCATCCAACTCTTAAGATTTTCTTAAACAAATAGTGAGTATGATACCAGACCCTAAGGGCCCGCATTCATCCCTAATAAAGTCCCAATACCTCACAGACAGAGGAAACGTTGCTGCTTCTTTTGCCCTAGCTTTTGTATACAACAACGTATCAACAAAGGCCTTAGACATACCATTAGAATCTTTACGGATGAAAATCTAGGATGGACTGATTGATTAAGATTAATATGGATTTGGTGTTAACCAAGAATGCATAAGAAAACATCAAAGACTAGGATCGACCTACAGGGTTAATAATGGCCTTTTTTTCTCACTAATTTCGAAATGGCTATTTGCAAATGAAATAAAGAGAGAAGTGTATGATCAAGCAAGAACATACTTAGTCAGCGTACTCATACCTGAGTTCAAGATTGATTTATGGGCCAAAATAGAAGGTATTTATGATTGGAAAAAGAAATTCTAACAAATGAGCCTAGATAAAATAAAGAATATATATATATATATATATATATATATATATATATATAAAGACATCTCATGTAACGAGAGAGAATAAGAGGGCTACAGTGTCAGCCTAACTAACTTAACTAGGGAGACATTCCAAAACTCATATTCGACCTAAGGGTGTGCAACCGTTAATTCCGCGGTTATCTTAAGTAGATCACATCCAATGGAGTTGATTTTCATGTTGGGTTGTCTATCCTTAAATTTGACATCGAAACAAAATTGAGAGTAGCACTCTCAGAAGTACCGTGCTCAATCACATATATTATAAATATATATAAAAAACAATTTTGTATGTTTATCTTTCCAGCTGAAGTAGCATTATCCAAACTATAGTATTATACTACTCAGCACTGCGGAACAAATTCAAAAAAGAACCTATGATGACTTTACCTTAGCTTTCCCATGTATCCAGCTAGTCGAAGGCCAATTGCTCTAGCCCTTCCACTACCAAAAAAGAGCAAAGCATAGACTCCCTGATGAAACAGTACAAAATTATTTAACGAAAACCAAAATGCAGCCAATTAAAAAGAACAAGAATAAAAAGATCTTCAAAGAATTTAGATGACATATTTACCAGATAGTGTTGACTTCCAGCAAGATTCAAATCATGAGACTTCTCAATTTCTTCAATAAAGACTTGAAATTCATTTACCAGATACTGATCGTCTAACAACGTTGGAAACATCAAAACCTGTGAAATAAGCAACAATATCTAAATATTAGATATGAGAAAAGAGAGCTCATAGCATTAAATAAATAGGAGGATTAAAATACCAATACTTACCAATTGAATAATATCAGATATGACATATGAGACAAGAAAGTATCTAATGGCCCAGCCGATAATTTAAAGTTTTCAACTCTTTTACTTTCAATATGTTTTAGCTAGTACTGAAGTAAATTCACTAATACTAGAATGGTTGTAATTCGTGAATAAGCAAGGAGTGGGGTTTTACTAGAATTTTTTTATATTAAAAAAAATCAACATTTTTAAAAGAAGAAAAATTTATGTGTTTCCCATAGTTTAGCATTCCCACATCAATAAGTCGTGCTGTAGCCTCAGGACTTCTGATTTACAATTGACACGCTACTATAAAATGTAAAATTCGTTATAACAATCATTAAGTATGTTAAAAAGCATCTCAAAATGGAGGTAATATTTTATATTTTTCAACAAATTCGAATGATGTAAGCATTAATTGCATATAAAACCAATACTCCAATTTACAAAACATAACTGAAATTCCGTAAAAACATTTTACAATTAAGTCAGATTTTCAAACTAGCTATGTACCAATATGGTCTTATTCTTAAAAAATGAAATAAACCTACAGAACAAAATAAATGGAATGAGAGTAAGTGAAGGAATAAGTTTTTCCCTGATCATGTAAACGTGCAAATGTTCGTTCCAGGTCACAGCCATAAAAAATAAACATGAAAAAAAAAAGAATAAACAGGTTGTTTTGAGCATGAATAAAACATGTTAAGTTAAAAGATTTAAATTTCCAGTTCCTTATTACAACATGAAAAAGAACTTGCAGGCCTCTTGGACTCCGCATGAGAAATGAGATTACTGCATCAGCAGGTTATTCAGGCACGATCCTGAAGCCAAAATGTGTAGCAAAGAGTACATGGAAAATTTATGGAAAAATGTTAAGGAAAGATAACGTACTTCAAACATTAATTACACTAACAACTTCTGCACTGAGACATTCAACATCATATTCTTTCCGTCGGAGTATTTCATTTAATTCTTTCAGATGATCAGTTACCCTTTCTTCATCAAGACAGCGTAAAACTTTGATAGGGGCTTATGGTATCTGATTAATAAGAGCATCTGTAGTCGTTAAAGTTAAAATTATCCATATATCGATAAATAGAAATAGAAATTTGGATTTCGCTGCACTCGTCGAAAGCTATATTATAGCAATCAATCATTTAATATTAAGCGACGGGATTCGATGTGCCGTCGGAGGGGCGAAAAAGCAAAATTTGGCGCGGAATCGTCGGACGGCACATGAAGTGCCGTCCGTTTAAAAAAAAATAAAAAAATAAAAAACTGCAGCGAAATCCTAACTCACACTTAATAGCTACTTAAAAAAAAATGGCATCCTAACTCACACTTAAAAAAAAAATGTTTTGAAAAAAAAAAAAAAAAATGTCAACCGCATGTCTAGGACGGCACATGAAGTGCCGTCCGACACTAACTTAAATGACCCCTAATTATCTATACTTAATACCTAATTAGCTACTTAATTGATATAGATGGTATTAAATGACGCTAATAGATGGTATTAAATGCTACCTAATTAGCTACTTAGCAGCAGATATATATATTTTTTTTTTATTAAAGGTCGACGGACGGCACATCAAGTGCCGTCCGGGAAAAAAGGCTTTTATCGGATAAATTATAATTTTTTCAAACGGACGGCACTTGAAGTGCCGTCCGACGCTTATAATAATAATTTTTTTAGTGGGACGGCTCTTCGAACGCCGTCCCTCAGATATCGATAAATGCTATATCGATTCTCATTTATAGCAATCTACTGTAGCGATTTATCGATAATATCGATATATAGCAAACGACTGCAGCTGCTTTTTAACCCAAATATCGATATTATCGATATATAGCAAACGACTACAGATGCTCTAATCAGCAGTATATGGCATATGCCTCTTGCGCTTGATGGTGTTGACATATACACTGTGCACACTCTCCCAATTCACGAGAAACTCTCTTCCATATGAGTTTAAGAGGTGATCCAATACGATTATCATTGAAGTAGCTGTGGAAGGTCTCCAACAAAGGTCCCATTATATCAGACCACCCACACCAAATATGATCACTAATAGGCAGATCTACCAAAAATTGGAATGAATCTTCAAACCTGTAGTAACAAAGGATTAAGAAGTCTATATCTATAATAGTAGACAGAAAACAGCAAGTAAGGAAACAATGATAGTCCTGGTTCCAGCTCCAGCTTCCAAATGTTAGTTGATTTTCAAAGATATCAGTTACAATTTCTGTTTCATCCAACCAGAACGGAGCATCCAGTTCTAGCTTTCCTTTTTGGCTAATGTTTGATCATTTAATTATATATCTTATGAATTTTTAAACAGTGGATTCTCTTATTAGAGTTAGCATATTCAAATAGGCAAACATTGTTTGCATAATATCAGAAGAAAACAAGACAGGGTGGCTGACATTTTCTTTGTTCCAAGATGTGACGATAACAGCATGCTTTGTTTTTCCTATATATATGAAGACTTAACATTACTATTGAATGAGAAAAAGACCACCAGAAGAAAAAAAACCAGAGAAAATGGGAAAATGGGAAAAGGGAGCAAAATCTCCTTCTATTTGTAACTATATTATATACATCTACTTTTTTGCCCATTTCAAAAAATACATCTAGATGAATAAATATATATATATCAAGCTCCAGACCGTTAATGAATCTGTATCTCGATCTTTCTCAACTCATTTTTAGAAGGTATTAGTATCTTTCAATCCATTCTTCGGGTTCAGAAACCATATATGAGCAGGTGACACAAGGGTTTTTGGTCATCTGCTCTACAAACTGAGCCATCGCTCCTCGGTTTTGTTCCCCGTTTCGACGTGGATTGCTACCCAAATAATTAGCTGACTCAGACAGGTTCACAAAGACAGCAGCAACATATATGCTTCACATATGCAAGTTTATTCCGAATTAGAAGCTTGTTTAATGAAATATGGAAATTGCAATATGTTAATATTTTCCATTTTTTTAATTATATTATTGTCATCCCTTTTTCTAAGACTCTTTAGAATTTTCAATTTCTCTTTTAATACAATTGTTATGTGACAGTTAGGTCTTACCAGCTTATATTGCACGTAACAACCTGCAATTTCACTTGTGTTAAGGAACACTCCTTTAGTTTATTGTTGTAATACGCTCCTCCCAACCATCAATGAATTTAGCAATGTATAAGCAGTCATGTCCGAACAGAGAAGGATCAATGAATTTAGCAATGTATAAGCAGTCATGTCCGAACAGAGAAGGACTGCGGCCTGCAGGATCTCACTATGTGGAGAGAATGGGGGTATTTTAGTAAGAGATGATCCATAAGGTTGCCAGTTTAATACGCTCCAAGAAAGTTCATGTATTGCAACCACAAAAGTGAGACTAGATGCAAACTATGTGCTTGTCAAAAGGATCAAACAGGATTTTTCATTGACAATCAGGATGTTTTAATCTCCCCTTTACATTGTTTATCCCATATATAATAGACTTTCCCCATATGAAGGATTTCCTCTTTGCTCTAGGTTACCTCTCTGCCCTCAGTCTTGTCCAATAAATTTATGCCTAAATCGATTGTCCAGGGAAGGGGGAGGTGATTCAGTTGACAAATCGGAGGTACCTAAAACTTTATGTATTCTGGATAAGGTTGAATGAGTCAGCTCACGGTTAAGATTAATGACTACAGAAGAAAGCACACTTAAAAACCTGATGATAATGTTCTTCATGAACTATGAGGAAAAATAAATGGATGTCGGCAAGGAGGAAACAGAGAACTTCAACAGAAGAAGGACGGGAGTAAACAATGCGGTCAGAAGTATAGGTGGGATACCAGGATTGGAATCCAAGGATTAAAAACCGGAGACAGAGGAAGAAAGAAAAAGTAAATAAATATTTGAATCGCTATCCTAATTTTGTTTTATTGAGTAAAAGCAAGTGAAAGTTAGACACAATCTATATAGGTAAGGTAGTAAACACATTAAATTGGCCTGTTAATTTAAAGGAACCAATTATAATTTTTTCTATCGCATGAAAAAATTGTAAGAAATGAAAAACAAAAAATAAAAAAAAATAAAGCTATCGACATGTATGAATATATGAAAGCTGCAACCGGAAGATTTTTTGTTTAGTTTCTTGTATTACTTCCTCGAATATGAGGTTCTGGTTGCTATGGGAGCTTCACAAGTAGAAAAGGCAAGGGGGGATTAATATCCCTTGTATGCATCAGTTACTGCAGTAACAAGAGATGCAGCCAATTTAGTTGCAATAAATGCTATAGTATGTGGGCCCCATTTCTCGACTAAAAGAATTCCATATCTTGACATCAAATAAGGCATTCCATAAAAGCGACACGTTGGGCTTTCCTTAAACCTTGAATTCCGTGTATCAATTATAAAACAAACCATAGAAGCTCCTAGAATCAACTGTTTCCTTGTCTGCAATATCAATGGTTCGGGCATACCATATAAATTAGTTAGACAGATTTAAAAATGTTCAATAACACAATTAAATTCCCACCCACAAGTTGCATATAAACTAAAGCTTCAATGAAGCACACACCTAGCCAATTATACACATAGCTAGCAAGGAGACCTTTTGTTCCTCCCGCCCCGCATCTAAGCCAATCACAACAAGTAGTTGGTGTTGGAGCCTATTAGTCGAATGCTAGTGCGCAAACAGAAGAAACCAAGAAAAAGACTAAAAGAATAAAGGTCAAAAGGAAGGAGAAAAATGAAGAACTTTTAGAAACATATCAACTACTAAAATGTCTAAGTCAATGTTACCGGGTTCTATCGGTCTCACCCCACATCCGAACCACGATCCAGATCTATCAATCTGATTTTTGGTGGGTTCTTGACCCGAATCTCCTAAAGTAGCGACCCGCTTGCGATTTTTCTATATCTTCAAATGAACACCTCTACTAATTAAAGTACTTCCCTTCAAACTCTCCTCAATTATTCCTGGAGTTCAATAAGATTATTGCTCGTATGTTCAGAAATGCAGGTGACTAATGCATTTATATATTAATTTTCGATCATTCTCTATCTCTGCATGCACAAAGCATACATGTATATTACTAAGTAAATGAGAACCCTAATTCATCCTACCCCCTCCGCTTACATACCGCTCAAGGTAAGGAACCGCGAACCAGCATCCATACCATGAACCAAAACATATTGTGAACTTGGTAACATTGTGTCAAATATAGTCATGGGACATCTTGATTCTCTATCCTTGGAAACGTTGTTGTTGTTTGGGGAGATTCAATATTAGGAAGGGCAAAATTCGGATGAGAATTGTTTCGTGAGGATGGTCGGCCACAAAGATATCCTAAATTAGCATGCACTAGTAGGGGTGGCAACTCATCAGATTCGGGTCGGATCCTATAAGGTCCACATGTGGATCCAAACTTATTCGAGTCAGAACCCACTAATATTTTCGGATTCGGATTGGGTTTACAAATTATCCAAGATCCAAATATTTTTAATACATTATTAACTTCTTCAGAAAAAAAATTCTTTACCTATAAAACTAATTGGAAAATTTTACTTGTTACATATTCAAAATACTAAAATAAATATAGAAATAAAAATTGTTGAAACAAAATTTATATCCCAATAGCTAAGCATCAATTTTCATCTTTGTAATCAAAGAAAATGATAATCTATTGGCATGTGTGTATTATGAAATATATAGTATACTAGTATTTGCATTTCCTAATTCATATAATCCATTCCTACTGGACCGGGGAAAAAGATTACAATATCTGCACATTAAAATCGTTATGGATTCAGGATATTGTTTAAATTAACATATATAAAATATATAGTTCAGATTATCCATCGAGTTATCTGACTCGGATCCACAAAGATCCATATCCAGATCCAATACGAAAATGGATCTATTATGGAGGATCTATACCCTAAAATTTGGGTCGGATTCAGATCGGTTACTGAGTTACGGATATTTTTGCCACCCCTATGCACTAGTATTTATTATCCATTATTTAATATGTAACTAGTATAACTCACACATGAATGCACGTGAAAATGAAATATGAAAAATAAAAGTGAAATATAAGTTTGTGTTTGTGCATTTTTTATGATTTCACTACCTTCAGAAAAACTTTTTGTAAAATTATATTTGTTTTAGAATCTGGCAACATTAGGTACCGAAATGTTTATTCAATTTAAAGTGGTTACATGGCTACTAATTGTTTGTTATTTTGTGGATTCTCAGTTTGTCACAAATTTGTTTCCCTAAAGTTGGCTACAATGGCTAATATGGTTTCCATATTATATAGTTTCTAACTATGCCACCTTTTTTATTCCCTCAAAACTAGTAATGGTGACTATCATGATTTGTCATATAACTAGTGAAATGTTTTTCCCTGCGTTGTTTTCCTTTCACATTTTTTTTGACATTGATTAAGAAAGTCATCAGAATTATTTTTCTTCCTTCTATTAAAGCTAAAAAAGGGAGAAGATTAATGAGATTTGGCCGAGTTGGAAAACTTGAAATATGCGGTAAGCACAATTTTTTAAATGGTCCAAGAATTTTCATGTCATAGGATATATCAAGAGATATATCAGGATATCTAATATATGCCAGACTATTATGTACGATATAAAATATTCCCTAAATGTGATCTGCATAACATTTAGACATTACCTTATACCATACTAATACAAATAATACAAAAATAAATGTATTAATGAATGCAACATACATTTGCACTCAGTCAATGCACATAAATTTTCATACAACGATGCACAACATACTAAGAATCTAAATGTCAAATGTCAGAGTTGGGTCGGTTTAAATAGTCTTGATTGGTAAATGTCCTCAGTCCAAAATTTATCTAAATAACCTAAGGATGAGATTATCATCTCTCTCATTTGTAGGACATATATAGAAAACAAAAAAAACAAAGAAAACATACAAGTACTAATGACACAAGGGATACAATACAATGATACAAATATACTGGGTAAATTAGGGATCGATTTGAACCTCTGTTCTTTACCATGAGATTTTTTTAGTGTGATAGGTATTCCAAAATATTGGTTACCTGGCCTATCTCTAAAACTAACTTAAATTATAAAGTTGTACGACTTTTAGAATATGTAACCAACATCTCGAGAGACATGTCGGTTGATATTTCTGGGGAAATATCCAATTCAATCAGATGTCGGGGATATATTTCCAAAAAGGGCATGGGAATTTTTAAACAGCATATCATGTCAGAGACCATTCAAAAATGACACATAGTGGGATATTTCGGATATGTCAAGTACATTTAAAACACTGGGTAAGTGAAGCGATTCCGTGGAAATTTGCCTTAATACCCTTAAAATGTGACACAAAACCATTACGCTACGGCACTGTTTAGGGCTTTAGGGTCATTAAAATGAAATCGTGTGAAACCCGACCCATCTTTTGACTTGATCTATTAAATATGGTTCAGGTCCCTATTCTCCCTTTCTAGGAACAACTGTACGGTTTTTCTTATTAATGTTTCACGTCTTTATTTAATGGATGTTGCAGACTGATTTCATAGTTGCAATTTATAGTTTGTTTCTTCATTTCTATGTTAGAAATTGATTTATACTTTTAATTATGCTTTTACAATAAGCAGCCTATTCTATTATTTATTATGCTTTATGAGTTTGTTCAGTGTTACTGGTTTAGTGTCTAATAGCAATATGCAGCCTTTCAGTCACTTTTGTACTTCATTGTGTCAATACTCAGCAGAAAATATTGTAGCCATATTTTGGTGTCAAAGTCAGTTGAAATTGTATGGTTATTCATATTAATTTATTAATTAATTAATTAATTAATTATTATTATCATCAATAAAGTATTGAGTCAATGTGAGTAGAGAGTATTGGGCATCTATTAGTCTATATATCTATGGTGGAGAGAGAGAGAAGGAACAGCTACCTCTTATTACAAACAATCAATCTCCATAACATTGATTCAGAACTAAATCAGTAAAGTAAATAGGAACGAAATTAAATAATAACAATAAAAGTAAAATTAAAATAAAAGAAGAGAAAAGGGGGAGGGAATGGAATGGGAGCAAACGAACCACTGATCCTTTTCTCTGCGAATCTGCAAGTGCTTGGAAGGAGATGGATCGTCGTCTTCCAGCTCTTCTTGGATGAGTCTCCATCGATCCAAGAGCTTACCTTGTTCGAGCTCGCTCCTCCCCGTCGCCATTAACGGTGACAACGACAGATTAGGGTTTTGAATCTTCAATTTCTTCCTTCCTTCCCTCGATCTTATCAGATAGATGGATGGATTGATCGGAGAAGGCGAAGGCAGCGAATGAACTGACGAATTAGGGTTTTTGGTTTTCTTTTTCTTTCCTGATTTTATATGGTAATAAGACTCGAAGAACTTTTAGAAGGAATAAACGAGGCAAGGAAAATAATTAGGTCGGCGGTCGGTTGGTTGACACGTCACTTAAGTTTATAATTCAATTTCCGAAATAAAAATTAATAATAATTGCCGCAATTGAAAATTGTCAAAATGACAACTTTAACCCTTATCCAGTATAACCAAGCCAAAAAGAGAGAGAGCTATGAGAGGTGAGAGCTACAGAGGCGACACGAAAGAAGATCTCCACACCCAAAGAACCCAAGCCTCCTTCCACCATCATTCCCAACCGAAGCGGAGTGAGGGAGAACTACTTAGAGCGACCCTTATGCCTAAGCGACCTAGAGAGGAAGAAAGGAGGGATCATGGCAGACTCAGAGAGGATACCCACCATCGAGAGCACTACAGGGCTAGGGGGCGTGAAGAAAACAGGTCGACTCCTCACCGCAGGGAGCAGTCGTGGAGGTATAGGGGTAGTGAGCGCCGTCCAGACAAGGAGAGAGAAGAGTTCGACGGTGACAGAGATCTCAGTGATCAGCATCTAAGGAAGACAGCTCTCTCACCGCCGGCGCCGAATAATCAAGGGGGCAGGCAAGTCGAGTACCCTAGGAGAAGCTATCTTGAGGCGGCAAGCCAGAGACTGAGGAGAGAAGACGACCCAGTCCCGCATCGTCAGCTGCGTTCAGAGGCGGTCAGGAATGATACTCGAGAAGACGAAGAGGGGGAATGGGTTCTCGTCAAGAGGAAGAAGCCGCGCAAACTCGAAGCTAGCAAGAGTATCTCAGCTGAGAGCAAGCCTGAAGAGCAAAAACGTTGTCACAAGTGCGCACGACCGGGGCACTCCATTAACAGCTGTAAGTTCGATTGGTTTTGTTATAGCTGTAAGTTGTATGGCCACATTTCCACAGACTGTCCCAAGATCAAAGCTTCGATATCTGCTGCTGTTGGCTCCAAGGCGTCATCTAAGAAGACCGCTCCGCCAATCAACTCCGCTGACAGCCACACTCAAGAGAGTGCTGCGGGGGAGAGAAACGTCATCAGGGCTTCGATCGTTCCCACTCCGATGATGGCAGAAATGGAGAGACGATATCAGAAATGCATCATGGTGAGAGCTAGAACCGGGAATCCACAGTGTAAAGACATCAAAGAAGTGTTGGGTGCTATGGTCTCAGTGACGGCGAGCTGGACCGTTCAAGAATCAACGGGGGGATTATTCTTCGTTCACTGCAATGAGGGTGATGCGACTACAGAGGCGCTACTGTTGAAGGGGATAGAGGGACGGGATGCGAGCGGCATGGAGTTCTACATTACCTTTACACCATGGACTCGCCACTTCGGAGCGCTCACTGTCACTAATCTTCCTACTATGTGGGTTCGTTTCTACAATCTCCCCCTACACCTGTGGGTCAAGTCCGGCTTCATGAATCTGGTGCGTAGCTTCGGCTCTCTCGTCGAAGTTGACAAAGGAACTATGATGCACGATTGTCGTAAGTTTGCAAGGCTTCGTATAGCGGTGGCAAATAAGGTGGATATCCCTTCAAAGATTTTGGTCGACTTCGAAGAGGAGGTGTACGAGGTATGGGTAGTCGTTGAGACGAGGAAAAGTGTCACCTTTGGCACTGTAGCTGCACTAGATCCAGATCGTAAGATGGACGGTTGTGAATCAGAGCCAAAGGTAGAAGAAACGTATCGACCGTTGGATCAGATTGTTACTGATCGGGATCAGTCACTCAAAGGGCAAACAGGGTACAGCTACAAACCAAAGCAGCAACATCTGACACCAAAGTTGATTGATGGGATCGATGGTACGATGAAAGAGGGAGATGGGGCAAATGTTCAATCTACACATTTATGGCGCTGAAAGGAAGTTCATGCGTCAGAGGCTATACACGGTATTGGACAGCTCAGAAGATGTGAAGTCCAAGGAGATTTATACAGCGAGTTCAAGCTAAAGCTCAGAGAGCCAACGGGTACTCAAAGTGGTCCTTCTCATGTGCTGATTGATGCTGCTGAGTCAAAGCTAAAAGCTATAGAAGCTAAGTCTTCGGGACCAGTGAGCGGGATTTTGAAGAAAGATGAGGACAGGAGAGCAGGTATCGATGCTAGCAGAGCTTTGGGTATTGGTATGGAGGATTGGAATCACTTTACTAAAGAAGAAGTAGAGGAGTCAATAAGACTTGCTGTGTCCTCCATCATCAAAAAGAGAGCCCTAGAAAGTCACACCCAAGTGCAATCGCCGGTACTGAACAAGGGGAAGGGGGAGCTAGTAATTGTTTCATCCACTAATGTACAAGAGAAGATATCAGTTAACTGTAAGGACGTCAGTCCTAGGTCAAAAGATCAAGATGATCGTGGAGCCATGATAGGGGCCTTGGTTGACATTCAGGACGACTTATTGATTTCGGAAGCTGAAACGGAGCTGGGTGATAAAGATTTGAGGGGAAGCGTGGGCAGTAATAGCAGCAAAAAAATCACTGAATATCAGAGGAGAGGGAAGAGGCAGATTAAGGGTGGAGAAGAACTATCGATAGTGCAAGAGGAAAGAGCCAGGGAATCTCCTACGCTTAAGGAGTCAGCGATTGATTGTGGAGGTACTTCTAACCCTAGCTGTTCAATTCTGAATTCTTTAAATGATGAGTCGCTTATTTATTTTGCTAGTCTTTACGGTCTAGCCATGGGCTCCACCAGGGTAGAACAGCTCAATAATGTAGCAATTATTAGAGGTGAATCGAGCGCTACCCCAGTTTAAGGTAGTTCGCTTGGGGAAGGGGGTAGAGTATAGGCGATCACAGCGTTGCGTTAATGTCGTACATTTTTTGGAATGTGAGAGGAATGAGGCAGAAGAGTAAAAAGAGGTTAATCTCTCTTTCTATTAATAAGATTAAGCCGTCTATATGCGGCCTCCAAGAAACTAGAATTGAAAACAACTCGCTAGAGGAATTTGTCACTCTTAGATGGGCGCAACATTTCGATTGGAAGTTCAAAGACGCAATGGGGTATTCGGGAGGGATAGCTCTAGGGGTTGATTTAAGATTTTTTGAGATCCTCGACGACTTCGTTGGTCGCTTTTCAGTTTCAATTAAAATTAGAAGGCGAAGCGACGACTGGGTGCATGTGGTCACCTCGGTTTATGGTCCCTACGACTCACGAGAGAGGAAAGAATTTTGGAGGGAACTAATGTACATCAGGAATAGATGGGACCAGCCTTGGGTTATTGGGGGAGATTTCAATATCACGCGATTCCAAGACGAGCACAGAGGTAGAGGACACGCCCAATCAGAACAAGATAGTTTCAACAAAATCATTGACGATTTAGACTTGTTAGAGCTACAAATGACCGATAGAAAATTCACATGGTCCAGCATGAGCCCAAACCCGATTCTGGTGAAGCTCGATAGAATCCTAGTGACCAACGATTGGGAGGATATGTTCCCACGCGCGAAGGTGAGATCTGTGGCCCGCTATACGTCGGACCATCTTCCTCTGGTTATAGAGTGCGAACAAGAATACAGGCGTTATTTCCATCCGTTCAGATTCGAGAAATCGTGGACCACTTTCGAGGAGACAGGTCAGGTGATTCGGGAGTCCTGGACTCGCCCCACAGATCAGCAGTCAGCAGTTGGCATTTGGGTGGAGAAGGCAAGACGTTTAAGAAAAGATCTGAAGAGTTGGGCAAAGCTGAAATTCGCCAATGCGGGAGCGATAAGAGAGTCACTGGGCAACAGGATCTACGAGCTTGAAACCATTCAGGAGGAAAGAGAGCTGACAGGACCGGAGAAGGAGGAACTGCATCTCGGGAGATTGGAAATTCTCAATATTCAATCGAGGGAGGAAATTCACTGGAAGCAGCGATCGCGAATTCAATGGTTGAAGGAGGGGGACTCTAATACCAAGTTTTTCCACAAATTTGCTAACGGGAGAAGAAGACTAAACCACATTGAAGGACTTCTCATTGAGGGAAATTTGATTGAAGACGAAGAAATTATCAGACGGCACCTGGACGACAAATATCACGAGCTGTTGGGAAGCAAAAGTAACGACAGATGCAGTCTAGCGCCGGACATGTGGAGCGAGTCAAAAATCGAGGGGAGCAACGGGATCGAACAAATCTTTACGGAAGAGGAAGTGCGAGAAGCAATAAAGAACCTAGGGCAAGACAAGGCTCCGGGCCCCGACGGCCTGCCGATCTTTTTTTACAAGATATATTGGAAGATTGTTAAGGACGATCTGATGAATATCTTCACCGAGCTCCATAGGGGTGCAACTACACTGGAAAGAATCAACTACGCTTCAATCATCCTCGTTCCTAAGAAACAGGAAGTTCGAACAGTAGAAGACCTCAGACCAATCAGCCTTATCAACGGATCATTCAAAATCATCACAAAAGTACTTGCACAAAGATTAGCTCCTAATATCCAGGACGTAGTTGCTCAATCCCAAAGCGGTTTCATCCGTGGAAGGGACATTATGGATAGTATAGCAGCCGCACACGAAATCGTGTTTAGAGGGAATAAAGGGAAAGTGGACGGTTTTCTGTTAAAATTAGATTTCAGAAAAGCCTATGACTCGGTCAACTGGGATTGCGTGGAGGAGGCGCTTCGTCTTAAAGGATTTGGTGAAAAATGGATTATGTGGATGAAAAGATGCATTCAAGGAGGTAAATCGTTCATCCAGGTAAATGGTTGGCAAGGAAAGGAAATCCATTGCAAAAGAGGTCTCAGGCAGGGGGATCCTCTTTCCCCTCTATTATTTGCTATAGTGGCAGACGGGCTGGCCGAGATGATAAGTAGAGCTCAGACAAACAATCAGATCAAAGGAATAGAGATTAAAGGAATCGGTCAAGCCATGACCATTTTGCAATATGCGGACGATACACTTTTATTCGGTAAGGCTAAAGTAGAGGAGGTCGTGGCAATGAAAGTGGCCTTAGCTTGCTTCCAAGGATGGTCGGGATTGAAGATTAACCTCCAGAAGAGCTGCGTTATCCCAATAAGTGGTCACCTATCCGTTTCGAGCACCGCGATATCACAAATTATTGGTTGTGTGACCGCGGATTTTCCCCTAAAATACTTAGGGACTCCTATTAGACCTGGCCCTCCGCTTAGAGAAGACTGGATGCCTTTGATAGAAAAAATCGCGAAGAAATTGGAAGGGTGGAAGAGCAAGTTTCTTTCGCTCGGAGGAAGGATTACCCTGCTTAACTCGGTTATCAATGCCATTCCGTTATACCTTATGTCTATCTACGAAGTCCCTAAGTGGGTCATTCATAGGATAGATAAAATGCGAAGACGCTTCTTATGGAAGGGGTCCGGCGAAGGCAACAAAGGTTTTCACCTGGTCAACTGGGGCAGAGTCTGTAAGAAGAGAGAGTTCGGCGGTCTGGGTATCCTCAATCTACACGATATGAATCGAGCTTTGCTCAGTAAATGGTGGTGGAAGATCTACAATAGAAAACAAGGGTGGTGGTCATTGTCCTTTGATCTATACAGAAAAAGGAAAAAATTTCGGTTTGGGGGAACAAGCTCTGGACGTAAGGTGTCCTTCCTTTGGAAAGGTATTGCCAAACAAGGAGAGATCTTCGCCACCAACACGCTATGCAGAGTGGGGGACGGCAAAAACACCAGATTTTGGTTAGACAAATGGTGCGGAAACAGAACCCTTAGGAATTTATTTCCGCAAGCATCGGAGGTCGTGGTTAACCCGGATGCACTGGTTGCTGACGTTTGGAGAAATAACAAACTCAAGTTCATGGTTACGGACGGTCTTTCACAGGAGAGCATCTCCCAATTCGAAGATCTCAATAGACTACTTCAGTCAGAGGGAGGCTATTCGACCAACGAGCCAGATGAGAGAAGTTGGAGCCTCCAAAACTCAGCGTCTTTCTCAGTTGCGTCTATGTACGCGTGGATCAACGATGGGGGGTTAAGGAGTGGAGTGGAGAGTAGAATTTGGGCAACAGACGCTCCGCTTAAAGTTAAAGTGTTCGGCTGGCTCGTTCATAATGACGCGATTCTAACAAGAATTAATCTTAGATGAAAAAATATGCAGATTGACGTTAGGTGCTCGTACTGCCTCCAAGGGGAGGAGGACACGACTCACTTATTTTTTTCGTGCCCGAAGGCAGCTCATACGTGGGAAGTTATCTGTAGAGGGTTTGGGTGCGCTAGGTTACCTAACTCTACTTTGGAGCTTTGGGGTACTTGGAGGGTAGACTACATCAGTGTTCGGGATAAAAGGGCATGGGATATAGCTGTAGCGGCTACTATTTGGAGACTATGGCTAGACCGTAACGACGCATGCTTTAGAAACATTAACCATACCTTTACTTCTTCTATGCATAACATCTTCCTCCTAATTCATGATTGGGCAGGTAAGGCGGGCCAGGCAAAGAGGATCAGATTGTCAGAGGAGGAGTAGTCAGCCGGGGCATTCTGAGGGGCAGCCGCGAAGGTGGAGAGGATGATCTTCGTATCGGTTGTACTTTAGTTGGTTGTTTTAGATGAGTAAATGGATGTATTTTGTAGCTCCACTGTGACTAGCGTGTCGCTAGACAGGGCAAGAGAGTCAGGGTCTACGGACCTCACTTTTGGGATTATGTAATTGGTACTACTATGTTTCTTTAATTGTCGTTAATGAAACGGTGACATTAGTCATCTTCTTATCAAAAAAAAAAAAAACCCTTATCCAGTTATCCGGGACTTATAATTTTGATTTTTTTGCATTACTAAGCTACTTTTCGAAACTTTTTGCGATTTTAGGCCAGTTGACAAACTATTAGCACTTTTTATTAGCAAGTGCCACGTCAGCAGCGGCCGCTATTGGGAATAGCGGCCTCTTCATAGCGACCAACACATCGGATTTTCACACTTGGCAGGTTTGTATAATTGCAAACCATTTGGAGTAACTGAGGTCGCTATTGTCAATAGCGACCTTGTATAACTAAGGTCGCTATTTTCAAATTTCAATAGCGACCACAGGTTGACCCAATCGCTTTTAGGCCCACCTGAGGTCGTTATTGGAAATAACGACCTTAGTTATACAAGGGCGCTATTGACAATAGCGACCTCAGTTGCTCCAAGTGGTTTGCAATTATACAAATCTGCCAAGTGTGGGAGTCCAATGTGTTGGTTGCTATGAAGAGGCCGCTATTCCCAATAGCGGCCGCTGCTGACATGGCACTTGCTAGCCAAAATTACTAATAGTTTGGGATGAATCGCAAAAAGTTTCAAAAAGTAGCCTAGTACTGCAAAAAATTCTATAATTTTGGCGGGAGTTTTAGCCAGATTTATACATATGCCCTCAGTTTTCTTTATTTTTCAAATATTATTTACATAATCTACACTATAAGTCCAATACTGTCAAAATCGGACCGAGTTCACTGGAACTGGACACATCAATTGTCGGTTTTGTATCAAATCAAATCAACCCCAAAAATCCCTAGGGATTCAAACTTGTAGCTCTCATTGTTTTGACAATACTAAATCTATCGATTAATCGATATGGTATTGCAGCAGTCATGACATGAGAATAGTTACAACATTCAATATATATATAGACCTAGTCCATTTGGAAAACACCCAGGTAGAACCATGAAAAATCAAACCGCCCGTCTTCCCAATTCGAATAGTGGTACGATTTTGTCTTCTTCCTTTTTTTTCTTTTTTCTTTTTTTTTTTTTGAAAAAAAAGGTGGAATACCTTATTTCATTAATAAGATATTGATAAAACATACCTATGATACTAGCTGAAGGTAAAAAAAGCAAAAAAGCATAAAATAAAATATATGCCTCTGACGAAACCCTGGAGGTGGGACACATGCAAATTGATATCAACATAGCAAATAATAACCTAACAAGTACAGACAAAAACATAGAGGCCCCTCCAACAAAACCCTTGATGGTGTGTGTCTGATCTGCGATGCCCTGCTCAGTCGAGAGTATATCCGGTCACAACCTCCTCCTCCTCGTACTCGCCAACCTGGAAGGCTTTGGCATTTCTCTCCCTTAGACCTGTCGCTACTGCTGAAGCCCAAAAAGAAATAAGATGCATGATATGAGTTAAATTACCATAAATATTAATACGTGCCCCACAAAAGTAAAAGTTATTTCTACAAAGCCATAAAACCCAGATCGTTGCAGCGATGGCGATATACCACGCTTCCTTCATCTTGTGTCGTTTTGTGGCAAATTTGGGACCAATCCGCATGTCCTCATAAAATATAGGGTAGTTGCTTGTTCCCAAGGCCCTTAGTACTTCAATCAGGGACAAATGTGTTTTTATTGGTTATGCAAATAACAGTAAGGCTTCCAGATTTTAGACTTGCATAATAATGTGATTATTGAATCTTTAGATACTGATTTTATGAGGATAAATTTCCTTACTTATTGAAGAACAGTGGGGGTAGTAGTGGGGGTTCACAACCCTCTACTTCCTCTAGCGTAGCTCAAACTAGTACATATTTTAATGTTAATTTAGATTCTGAACCTCGTAGAAGTAAACGTGCTAGAATTGATAGAGATTTTGGTAACTATGTTGTATATGCTTTAGAATCTGACCCTAGTTCTATCAATGAGGCCTTAATCTCACCCGATGCCGATTTGTGACAAGAAGCCATAAATGACGAGATGGATTCACTAACCTCTAATGGTACTTTGGAGTTAGTGGACTTACTTCGCGGTAGTCGTACTATAGGATGCAAATGGATTCTTAAGAGAAAGCTAAAACCAGATGGTACAATTGAAAATTTTAAAGCTAGACTAGTAGCTAAAGGATATGTACAAAAGAAAAATATAGATTTCGTTGACACTTACTCTCCTGTGACTCGTGTGACTACCATCAGAGTTTTATTAGCTATTTCTGTTGTGCAGAATTTGTTAATTCACCAAATAGATGTTGAAACAGCTTTCCTTAATGGAGAACTTGAGGAGGAACTTTATATGGATCAGCCTGAAGGCTTTGTGATTCCAGAACATGAACACAAAGTCTGCAAGCTGAATAAGACTTTATATGGTCTTAAGCAAGCTCCTAAATAGTGGCATGACAGAATTGATCAATTATTACTTTCAAAAGGTTATTCTATTAATAACGTCGATAAATGCCTTTATTATAAAACATCCACTGATAGTTGCATTATGCTTTGTCTGTATGTAGATGATTTACTCATTTGTGGTTCTTCGATTTAATTGATTTCAGAGACTAAAATTATGCTTAGTCAAAAATTTTATATGAAAGACCTAGGTAAGGCCAATGTCATTTTAGACATGAAAATCACATGTACTGAGACTAGTATTACTCTTGATCAATTTCATTACATTGAGAATATCTTAAAGAAATACAATTACTTTGACCGTAGACCTGCATGTGCACCCAGTGACCCTCATGTTAAACTTTTGAAAAATTCTGGTGCTGCAGTTAAACATGAAGAATATGCTAGTATTATTGATAGCCTTCGCTACGTTATTGACTGCACTAGACTTGACATTACATATGCTGTAGAGGTATTATGTAGATTTACAAGTTGTCCTAGTTCTGAGCATTGGAATGCTATTGACAGAGTCATGATGTACTTGAAAAGGACCATGAACATAAGACTACATTATGAGAGGTTTCCTGCTGTCCTTGAGGGATTCAGCGATGCCGATTGGAATTCATTTTCAGATGATTTCAAGGCCACAAGTTGATACATTTTTAGTATCGCTGGTGGTGCTGTTTCTTGGAGGTCCAAGAAACAAACTATTTTAACTTATTCTACTATGGAGGCTGAGTTAGTTGCTCTAGCTGCGGCTAGTAAGGAGGCAAGCTGGTTAAGGAACCGCTTGTCTTACATTCCTTCATGGAGTAGGCCTATACCTCCAATCTTAATCCACTCAGATAGTACTGCTGCCATAACAGAAGTACAAAATGCTGACTATAATGATAAGAGATTAGTGATTCGTCGCAAGCACAGTACGGTGAGAGAGCTCCTCATGTCTGGTGTTGTTACTGTGGATTTTGTGAGATCAGAAAGTAACCTTGCAGATCCTTTGATGAAAGGATTGTCTCGAGACAAAGTTTGGAACACATTGATAAGGATGGGACTGAAGTCCATTTAGGATTACAATTGGTGGGAATCCAACCTATACGACTGGATATCCCAAGACATAGGTTTAAAGGGAAAAACAAGCCATACTGTGATTGGAATCGTGCAACCTAGGAGTTTACCACTCCTTATTCCATCATGATGTGTATGTGCATGATGTCTCGTAGCGTTAGTAAAGATGAGCTTGGCTCTTAATGAGCTCTATATCTCTGAATGATAGTAGTGCCTAGCTACAAGAGCACTCTTGATAGGCTCACCGGGGGGATTGTGAAGTGTGGCTACTTCTATGAGAATGAGGCTGATTCTCTAAAACATTCAACTATACTGGGATAAGCACAAGGCCGGAATGTGTTGGCATTTAGAATTTGCACCTGGTAGAATCACGTGTGGTTTTCCTTCACTATGTAAAAGCGAGTAATGAGTTCAAGACTTAAGATCACTCATTATTCTTGCATTTTGGGGTCTGTCCACTATGTAAGGTTCAAGTCGTCAGACACCTTACTTATGCATGTTTCTATACTTAAAAAAAATAATCGATTCTCTTCAAATTAGTGTTTTAAATATATAAGTAAGTGGGGGATTATTGGAATTGAGTATACATTCGAAACACTTCTCTTGTTGACAACATTGTCTTATGGCCCAACGGTTAAAGTTTTGAGTTCACATGAGGTTGGGGGTTTAATTCTTACATTCCACACACACACACACACACACACACACACACCCACCTATGACCGGGCCGGGCCTTAGGGCCTTTCTTACTGGCTGGTTTTTTGACCAGTAGAATTATTAAAATGGAACACCTATGACCGGGCCGGGCCTTAGGGCCTTTCTTACTGGCTGGTTTTTTTACCAGTAAAATTATTAAAACCATTTTTATAACACTTTATAGTCTGATTGTTATGACATTAAATCAAAAAGATGTGCATTTTGGATATAAATATATGGGTTATGTCACATAGATGAGACAGAGAAGAGAAAAAAAAAATTCTTGATCTTCTAAAATATTTTTCCAAAATTGTTAAACAATTTTTACTCAGTGTGGTGCAAGTTGATACGTGCTACTATATATTGGAGCAGTAGGTAGCACTGTAGACAGAGGCTCATTGTATCATGGGAGAAGTGTTTGGTGACCAACGATTCATCTCCAGAATCGGCCAAATAGCTTCTTAAAGAAAGTAAAACTCACGCTACGAGCTACTTTTCATCTTCTTCCTATTGCAGATCAACTTCGGAGTCATTCTCAGAAGTTTCATTTAGTGCACTCAGGTTTAACCATATTTAATTAACAAGTGTTACATGTAGGATTGAGGGATCGACTCTCTAAATCGCACCTGTCAGTATGGTTTTGTCAACATTCCTTTAAACTCCTTTGCATCTGAACTGTTATAGCAGTTTTTCCTTCATAGGTTATGACCAGAAAGTTGGAAATATATTTGTCTCCACTTCTCTAATCTCTACTACTATAATGGGAGAGCCCCTTAGTCATTAACCCAAGTTAGTAACCCAACCCGTGCGTTGGGTTACTTTGGTAAATATTTTCGAAAGTGAACCTGTTTGGTAAATATTTTCGAAAGTGGATCAGTTTGGAAATTATTTTCTTTTTCATTATGGACTAACTTTGGTAAATATTTTAGAAAGTGGACCTGTTTTGTAAATGTTTTCGAAAGTGGATCGGTTTGGATATTATTTTCTTCTTACCCTTTCCATTATCCTTCAATTTTTTCCACGTGCACGTGTGCACGTGTCTAATCTCTACTACTACTATAATGGGAGAACCCCTTAGTCAGTAACCCAACCCGTGCAACGCACGGGTTGGGTTACTTTGGTAAATATTTTGGAAAGTGGACCTGTTTGGTAAATATTTTCGAAGGTGGATCAGTTTGAAAATTATTTTCTTTTTAATTATGGACTAACTTGGGATAATATTTTCGAACGTAGACCTGTTTTGTAAATATTTTTGAAGTGGATCGTTTTGGAAATTATTTTCTTCTTACCTTTTCATGATCCTTCAATTTTTTCCACGTTAGTCAGTAACCCAACCCGTGCAACGCACGGGTTGGGTTACTTTGGTAAATATTTTCGAAAATGGACCTGTTTGGTAAATATTTTCGAAAGTGGATCAGTTTGAAAATTATTTTCTTTTAAATTATGGACTAATTTTGGTAAATATTTTAGAAAGCGGACCTGTTTTGTAAATATTTTCAGAAGTGGATCGGTTTGGAAATTATTTTCTTCTTATCCTTTCCATTATCCTTCAATTTTTTCCACGTGCACGTGTGCACGTGTCTGATACTAGTTGAAAGCAGATGTCAGGGTAAGCGCTCTGTTGGATGCGATTAGATGGGCTAGCAATCGGGAGCAAATGGTGGCAGGGCAATCGGCTGTCTGGGCATTATGTATCTCAACCAGTCATCATTCTTAAAGTCATCATTCTTAAAGAACGCAAACTTTTAGAGATGGTTCATGCATGGTTTGGTCATTTGTGAGGCTTCATGCATTGTCCTTGAAAGTCTCAAAGTCAACTTGACTTTGACAATGTTTTCTGACTTTGATGTTGACTGCCTATTCCTGATCATTCCACCCATGAGTTGAGTCCCCAAACTATCCCACTTTTTGAAAGTTTTTTCCAAACTATTCTACTTTTTTTTTAATCCCCAAGCCGCCTCACTTGGTCTTTGAAATACCGAGTTTAGTTAAAACTAGTACGATTTTTTAAAAACCGAGTTAGTTTTAACTAAATCCGGTTTTTCAAAGACCGAGTGTGTCATTTTTATAAATATTTTTGAAAGTGGGTCAGTTTGGTAAATACCTTCAAAAAGTGGGTCATTTTGGCAACGAAAATGAAAATTACTGATTGATCATTAAAATTGAAAATTCAACCTTAGATGTCATCAACGTCATGAGAATTAATCAAAAATAAATGTTCATAACTTTGTCAAACCATAAATTCAACGCTCATCATATAGATCGATCCAAAATTACATAATTTGCTATCACTTGTATAAAATTCTTAATTTTTTATATGGAAATAGATTTTGCGGAGCATATCACATTGAACAATTGGATTTTTAGGAAAATTTTGGGTCATGATGAGGCAGGTCTGAAAGGGTTTTAAGTGAGTTATTAACTCTATATTTACGAGTTAGGTTCCGGTAAAATCCAACTCCATGAATAATCTATAGCAAAATGTAAGATTCAACCTTAGATGAATTAATCAAAATTCAACCTTAAAATTGAAAATGAAAATGAAAATTACTGATTGATCATTAAAATTGAAAATTCAACCTTAGATGTCATCAACGTCATGAGAATTAATCAAAAATAAATGTTCATAACTTTGTCAAACCATAAATTCAACGCTCATCATATAGATCGATCCAAAATTACATAATTTGCTATCACTTGTATAAAATTCTTAATTTTTTATATGGAAATAGATTTTGCGGAGCATATCACATTGAACAATTGGATTTTTAGGAAAATTTTGGGTCATGATGAGGCAGGTCTGAAAGGGTTTTAAGTGAGTTATTAACTCTATATTTACGAGTTAGGTTCCGGTAAAATCCAACTCCATGAATAATCTATAGCAAAATGTAAGATTCTAGTTTTTTTTTTTTTTTGGTGAAAATATTAAGATTAGAGTTGCATCCTAAAGATCGCTTACAGATCTACTAATATAGCTGTCTGGGGTGTCTGGGGTGTTCAGACTGTCTTAGGTCGTTTTCAGATGTCTAGGGAGTTTACAGAATAAATAAAATTAAGAAAGAGAATAGAGAATCGTGGGATATTACTGTAGCTGCAATCTTGTGGGGATTGTGGCTTGATCGTAATGAATTTTGCTTTGATAAGATTGATCATAGACTTCCATTTTTTATGCATATTTGATAAGATTGATCGTATGAAAGAGAATCCTAAACAATGGTTTTCCAGTGTCTGATATCCAAACAATATTTTCTATCTTAAGGTTATTGTCGTGTTAACTGGATTTAAAAAAAACAACAAAAAGTGACAAACGCAGCTATAAATAAAAGAGAACTTTTTGTTGTTTTTTTAAAAAAATGTAGTTAACACGACAATAACCTTAAGATAGAAAATATTGTTTGGATATCAGACACTGGAAAACCATTGTTTAGGATTTTTTTCATACGATCAGTCTTATCAAATATGCATAAAAAATGGAAGTCTATGATCAATCTTATCAAAGCAAAATTCATTACGATCATGCCACAATCCCTACAAGTTTGCAGCTACATTAATATCCCACGATTCTCTATTCTCTTTCTTAATTTTATTTATTCTGTAAACTCCCTAGACATCTGAACACAACCTAGGACATTCTGAACTCCCCAGACACTCCAGACAGCTATATTAGTAGATCTGTAAGCGATCTTTAGGATGCAACTCTAATCTTAATATTTTCACTAAAAAAAAAAACAAGAATCTTACATTTTGCTATAGGTTATTCATGGAGTTGGATTTTACCGGAACCTAACTCATAAGTATAGAGTTAATAACTCACTTAAAACCCTTTCAGACCTGCCTCATCATGACCCAAAATTTTTTTAAAAATTCAATTGTTCAATGTGATATGCTCCGCAAAATCTATTTCCATATAAAAATTTAAGAATTTTATACAAGTGATAGCAAATTAAGTAATTTTGAATCAATTTATATGTTGAGCGTTGAATTTATGGTTTGACAAAGTTATGAACATTTATTTTTGATTAATTCTCATGACGTTGATGACATCTAAGGTTGAATTTTCAATTTTAATGCTCAGCCAGTCATTTTCATTTTCGCTACCAAAATTACCCACTTTTTGAAAGTATTTACCAAACTGACCCACTTTCGAAAGTATTTATCAAAATGACACACTCAGTCTTTGAAAGACCGGGTTTAGTTAAAACTAACTCGGTCCTTGAAAGAACGAGTGTTAGACTTCGAAAAATCAAAGACTAACACTCGGTCTTTGAAAAACCGTGTTAGTTTTAACTAAACTCGGTCTTTCAAAGACTGAGTGAGGCAATTTGGGAATTAAAAAAAAAGTAGGGCAGTTTGGAAAAAACTTTCAAAAAGTGGGATAGTTTGGGAAAAAATTCTGAGTTGAGTTTACCAAACATAAAGTTATTGCGCAAGGATTGATAGGCATACAGGATTCATAGGCATAAGCTCTTGATTTTGAACCATATATAATAATATAACCATACACAAATACAAATAACAATGACTAGTAGTATAATTGGAAGAATTACAAAATAACTATAAAAAAAAAATCCTTATAGCAAGCCTTATCATTTGTCAATCTAATACTTAATTTATCAGTCTGCTCACGTCCCCTCCTTCATATAAGACCACCACCTTGTCACCATACTACAGTAGACCGCATGCTATCTCACAACGGATATAAGGAAAATCAAGATAAATTAGCTGCACGATTTAACCATTTCCCCATGCTCCGACTTTAAATGAAGTCGGAATGTAGAGAACAAGCATAAGCAAAATGGTGTCTTCACCCAATTCAGAGACCAAGTACTACGACATGAGATTCAAACTAATCTTCAAATGGGAAGGCAATGGTGCTACGAACCGATGAACACTACACTTGTCAGAGGACCATGGATTGCCCTCATCATGCCATTCACCTGAATTACCGAGAAACTTTGCAATGTTGGGGATCACCATCTCCCTGCAATGGAGATGAAGCAGTGGGACTTTGGATAGCACACTTCCTTTCTGAACATCCAATCCCTTTTGTCTTCGCAGCTTGTATGGTGATCCAGTTGATGGTTCATAGTCTACTCTAGGCATTTGCTTCCATCTCGTGTACGAACCAACCATACTTATAATCTCCCACAGTCGGGGTGCCCAGCGCTTCAGCACAATGCACTCGGAGCTGAATATAAACATAAAAATATTGGTCTATGTAGTCCATGAGCAAGGAAGATTACAGACAGAGTTAAAAGAACATGAATGAGACAGGAAAGAATATTCAGCAGATATTTATGAATAATGAACACGTACAAAATCCAAAGCCAGCAACAAACCTAACCTCCAGTTAACACAATATCTTACCACGTATAAAGTTCATTTAATTTTCTTAATTAGTCTGAACATAACTACCTTATGTTTCCTACCTGTAAGCGGACGTAGCTCCAACCATGACATGAGCAACCATTAATGGTGGGTCCCAGAACACGATATTCAGTGACCACTTTCTTGAGAACTGTCCTTGCCTGAAGGATGAGCCAGAATGACTTTTTCCATCGACCCATCGTTAAGGAAAAGCTAAAGAAACATTCTAACAAAGGAATAAGGAACCGAGCAATCAGATTACTGGTGGAACTTCCCATGCTTAAATATCATGAATGAAATTAAAGCATGGATAATATGCAAATTGAAATAAAAAATGTGTACTCGGATAAATGGTGAACTTCCTATGCTTAGATATTATGAATGAAATCGAACCATGGAAAATACGCAAACTGAATTAAAAATCGTGGAAGATACCCTCGAAAGTGGAGCAGAAATAATGCCTTGCTTTTCTTCAGGACAGCCTATAACCAATGCCCAATACCTCTGTAGTACAAGCATTGTTCCAGACCTGTGCAGTTTATATGGAGAATTTATATTTAGAAAAGTTGTCTACCTTTTTTGTATTATTCAAAGCAATACAAATTATTCTCATTTAAACAAGGATGACACTGTGCAGTTTATATGGAGATTTTATATTTAGAAAAGCTGTCTACCCTTTTTGTATTACTCAAAGCAATACAAATTATTCACATTTAAACAAGGATGACACTGGTAGTACGTCCTCAGGGTTCTCTCTATAAATTAAATTCTAAGATTAAATACATGAAAGACCTTGCCTAAGTCAAGGTTAACAAGAAGGTAAGATCTAAAAAATTATAAACTGAGGTATAATCTTAGTAGATTAGAAGAAGTTAAAGAACTCAATGTATAAGGATTGTTAAGATACCTACAATGTTTTAAATAACCTCGATATATCCGATATGTCGGTTTGGAGAGCAAGCCGACACGACATACTTATATATTTAGTATACGTTGTTTGGGGAATATATCGGATATTGGCCAATATATCACCCGATATTTCCTCCAAAACGTGCCGGTGATATATGTTCAAAAAGATTAGTTGTACATGTTTGAATCAAAACAATTCTGAAATCATTATCTATACCAATCCATCTCAGCCTATCACTTCGCTTTACTTGGATTCTTAAAAGATTTTGTTCTTTTCTTTCCTTTCAATTTAGATATGCCAAACTTTGTAAAAGTTTTTATTTCTAAAATCTATATATTTCGTTTATTTTGGTTGATTTTTCAATATTATTATGCTATATTTTAGTTCATGCATATGTATGTTTGACATCATATGATTTATTGTATAAAATTAATGTGCAACGCGTGTGTGTTCATTAATTTGTTTAGTCACATATAACTTGTGTTATTTATGTGATAAATGTGAGAATGCAATGTATGTACATATCATGTAAGATCATATCTAGGATATATTTTTCTATCCTACATAACAACCCGACAAATTTAGAGATGACATCGATATCCAACATTTAAAACCGTGCATACCTCACAAGATGTCTCAGCGAGATTAATGTCACTAAACAGCCAGTTAAGCCGAGCAAAGCTTTCTTGGCTTCTTCCCAATAATAGCAAGCCGCTGCTGTCTCTATCAAATCGATGCACCTGGTATTAACAAATAGTTAGATGGGAAAAATTACAAAAGAAATTGTAAGGTTTGAAAAGTTGCACATGAGCTCTACAGTATGAATAACTAATAACTTATAATACAGATAGTTGAAATGTCTTTATAAATCTTTAGGTAGTCATTAATGGTGAAATTAGGGAATACAACAATCAAATCAGATATAACTCGTACCTTATACTAAGATGAAGGTGTTAGTTGAGAGAATATTAAGGAAAAGAAAAATGAGATGAAAGAAAACTGCAAATGGAAAGAAAGAAAATTGGTTTCTCAAGTTTGGAACTAAGTAATATTTGGGAAGGGGACAAGGACAAACTAATCTGAGCTCAAATGCTAGTGAGTTGCAAATGTTCAAACTTCAAAGTCTAAGAACGATGAAAATGTACATGCAGGCACAAACATGATTTAACGGAACATCCAACAGGCCAACATATAAAATTTTAAAAAACTATAAAGATATAAGGAACATGTAGACAGATGCGTGTCTGACACAACTCTCTAACATATAAATGACACAACCGAATTATAAATAGAAGCGTCCATGATTCATAAGTGGATGTCAATTACAATATATTAAGTTTACAGGTTTGAAGCAAATAAAGTTCCTGGGGTGGATGAGTGGCTGGTATTGAAAAACCTAACGTTCCAGAAATGACCAATTTAGGACCCTCTTTGTTTCCATAAGAAAGTGCAACTGCTGCCAGCACATCCATGCTATTATGAACTGGTAAGTTTCCCTATAAAACGAGGGTATATAATATAACAAGAGAAATTGAACAAAAAATGAATAAATTGTTGGGATATTTTTTTATTTTAATAAACTCAAACCTCGACAGGTACTTTTGGAGGTTTATTTAATATAATAACAGCAGAGTCCTGAAATTTCACAATCAGAACATTGATGTCAATGCATAAATAGAAAGGGGATCAGTAGAGATAAAAGTTATTTAGGACACACAAGAAGCACAAAAAAACACATAAATCGGTGGTAGAACCAGATCAGAAGGTGCATTAAATCGATTTAGCTATATATTTCCCTTCGACAAAAACAAGTAATTGATGGAAAATTCAAAGCTTGGCATAGAGTGGTACCTGGTGGGCTTTGCTTTCAACAAGTTCTCTCCCTTCAACTAAGCATTTTAATATAAACGGCCACATAATGGATGACACTAAGTAACTGAACTTCTCCCAAGATACCATGTCTACAACCGCTGAACATTCAGTAGTAGCTGGCAAGCTATCTATACAAGGTTGGCGCAAAAATCCCCCATCAGAAGAGAACTGATTACAATTTGTCTCTTCTATAAGAATTACAGGTGGCAGAGAATTCACTACATCATTTATTAACAATGAAAAATAAGTGCTGAAGATTATGAAAGTTAGCCACAATGGATTCAACTTGGACCTGAAATTTTCAGATATACAAAATTTAGGCTATTAATCTCAATGAAGTGCAAAGGAAATGAAAATTAAATCTACATTAGACAGAACAATAAAAAGGAGCTTAAAATATAAGAAAATCATTAAAAGTAACTAAGATTTGTAAGTGAACATGCTCCAGTGAGTTATAAATTTATTGATATCAAGAACAAATACTTTGGATTGTAGTTAAAGTGAAATGAGTGCCTCACTCGACAAGTACAGTGGTAACTGACACAGCAACTCTTCAAGGTCCATACAGTAGGCCAGATTATAACTTGTATAAACAGCAAGTGCACAGGAAATATAAATGAAAATTGAAAATTAACAATTAACAAATTGAGTTTCAAGAATAACAAATTTATTAGAAGTATCTAGGCTAAACCAAACAAGTTCTAACTATTTCTTCCCGTAACAATAAATTTCTTATTAAAAGCGAAAGCTAAATTTTGTAGGCAGAGATGTGCTAGTGTCATATTTAAATACAAAACCAGTGAGCTACAGACAACACTTTTTCAAAGGGTACATGTTGTATTTGTGTGCAAAGATAGAGGAGTGGTGTAGCACCCATATCAAGTTAGCTCACCTCCTTTTCTGACGTACATAAAATTTATATCATTTTATATAGTTAGCTAATCTATTTTTCTGACCTCTTTAATCACGTTATCTAGAACAGTAAGAAACTGGATCTATTTATCGGATGATCCACTATGATTTTGTGTTCATACAACGATCCAAACCTGAAACCTACTAGAAACTAAGAATCCACGGGGGGCTGCATCCCCACTAAACTAGTAAACTACCAGATCCAAACTTGTTTCGTAATATTGTATTATAAAATTAATTTTTATATGACCAAGATAAGTAAACTCTTTCTATATAACTAATCAATAGAGGAATTCTTCAGAAAAAAATTATTAAAAAAGAAATTTTATTGCCAATAAAAAACACTGAACTGAACACGCTAAAAAATTATATCATAAAAAATAAACCAGTTTTTTCATTTAGCTAACAAAAATTTTCTCCTCTTTAATCTGGTTATAAAGTTAGAATCTCAATAACTGGATCTCTATATTTAGGATCCAAACCATTAACTGGTGAATACACCATGATTTTGTATGATTCACTTATGGACCCAAGCCCACAAAGAAAAAGAAAAATCCACCTAGGATCCAGCCCCAATATATCATTGGATTCGAAGTTGAGTCTTTTTTTTGTATTGAAGCCCACAGTAATTGAGTTCGTGTATACGGGGTCCACCTCCTGCAATAAGAAAACTTCCCTCCAAATCTTTAATAGTCCCATCGAAAGAGCCATTAAAAAATGATCTTCAAGAGTTGAAGAGGTAGCGAGTTCCCACCGAACTACATCCCTACCAACATCAAGCGGAGTTGAAGAGGCTCCTAAACTGTGAACTATATAGCCCACATAATCTAGGTAGAAAAGTGAAGTATGGAATTTAGCGAAAAATGCCGAAAAATGTGACCAAAACTGTGAAATATAGAATTTCGTGAAAATGGCCAAAAAGTGTGGATTCCAGCTCACAAAATATGATTAAAACAATAAAATGCAAAATTTTGCCAAAATGAACGAAAACTACAGACTGTAGCCGAAAAAATATAGCCAAAACAAAATACAAAATTTCATGAAAACGGCCAAAAATATAGAATTAGAATATTTTCCAGTTATTTCTGTATTTGAGAGGGGCAGATTTTGTTGTGGTGTTGAGCCTGCTAATCTGTAAAGAATTTGTTTGTGTAGTCTGATACATCAACTGGATACAAAGCAAACTCTTTTAGGGCTGTTTCACCTCCCGGATACGTATGCGAGGTCAAAAAGTAGCTCAGTCAGAAGAACAAGTAAGAGGACTGGGACTGTGTGTTCCGTCGTCGTATCGCCAACGTGACGTGCCCAACCAGGACTTCATACTTCGTCAGTGCAACCTTTCTGATTTTTTATTTCTTCTTTTTAATGGATGCTCCACAGGAATAAATCGCCATTATTTTCCAATACATATAAAAAAGTATATTATATATAAGTTTTAACAGCTTCAAATCTAAATATATAGAAATTGCGACTTGCGACTTGAATATCAAATTTTCTCATATTCTCAAATATCAAACTTCAAACCTAGATCCGCAACATCCGCTCATATTCTCAACAATCTCAAATCTTTTATATATATATATATATATATATATATATATATATATATATATATATTTTGAACAATCTCAAATCTCAAATAATTATCTCATATTCTTAAATATGAATTATACCTGACTCTGACTATGAAGATGACGACTGAACTCCTTACGATATTTTTTTTGAAATGAAGACGACGCCTTAGCACTTGGCAGATGAGCGACTTGGGAACTTCAACGCCTTCGAAGACGAGCGACTCGCCGACTTCGATGCCTTCGAAGATGACTATGACAGCGTTGAGGAGACGACAGACATGTCAATGAGAATTTGAGGAAGGAGGATTTGAGAGAGGAATTGAGGGTTTTGAAGTTAGCTTTTGAAGGAGATCGAGAAAAGAAAAATTAAAATGTAGAAGAGAGCAGCGTGAGAAAAGAGAGAGCAGATCGGGTAGGGTAGGGTAGTGTGTGGGTGTAAGGCCCAGGGGGAGCGAACTATATGGGCTTACATTTAAAAATATTAAATATTTTTTTTTATAAAGGAGCTGCCTAAGCCCAGGGAGAGCGACCGCTCACCCTGAGCTTGGTATGGCTCCGCCACTGGTCAAATACATTACTAGATCACTTATACCAACCCACTACAAATTCTATTCCTTTATAACAAAGGCTAAAATTTGCATTAATTGCTAAAATTTTACAGATGGAAGATCTTATTTGCTAAAATTTGCATTAATATTTAGAAGTTCACACCGTTCATTTCTTTTATAAAAAATAGAATTTTAGCAAACAATTAGCAAACAATAGTATGACGAAATTGCAAAAAAAAAATAGATATTTTGATTTTTCTTTGAGTAATGCTACATTCACCAGCAATTTTACTATATTTTTTTTCACTATCTTAAGTGAGACACTCCAATAGATAGGATAAAATAGAATAGGTGGGGGAACTTTTTTTTTTTAGCAAACGGGTAGTGATGCTCTTAGAATCTTAGATAATCATTGTTGGCTGGCAGGAAGAGAAAGGGATTAGTTTCCAAAAAGCCTTGGAGAAGTCCACGAGGGTGGCATCTTGTTCTCAGTCTCATTTACCGAGAAAAGACTGCCACTAATTAATCATCGCCAGTTAAAGTAGTCAGCATAAAATAAAATAAAATAAAATAAAATAAAATAAAATAATCATTTTACTTTATTTTGATTTTATTATTTTTAAATAAAAAGACAAATGCAGCAACCATTTTACAAGCATAGCAACTTTACCTAGTAGTACATAGTTGAAATAAACAAACAATTAATTCATTATTATTATTAACAACAGATAGATGGATAGATAAGCATAAGCAATGAATGAATGAATGAATGATTGATTGCTTTGCAATTGTTTATGCTTATTTATTATATATATATATATATATATATATATAATAAATTATAAAGAAAGCTATCAAGTGGCTCTCATTCAATCTCCCATAAAACCAATGGCCTAGATTGATTCTCACAATACATATTTTTCCACCCAAAATTTTAACTCCAAAACTAAAAAACTCATTACTTTATTACTATCTCTCTTCTCTTTTCACTTTTTCATATTTTTCTCTTTCTCCCTCTCCCTCTCTCTCTCTCATTCTTTCTTTATTTATTTAAAAATTTAGATTTTAAGATTTCATGTTTGTAAATTTTTTGAGATTTTTACGTTTTTTTTATTGCACGTGTAATATTGAAAATAGCAAATATCTCTTCAATAGTTAAATTTTATCATTTTCCATTCTTAAAGTTCTAAGAAGTTGGATTTTACACTCTCATTTATAATTATTTTTCAACATATACTAATAGAAATATGGACTTTTATTTACAACTAATTATCGTCATACTATTCAAACTTGAACTACATAATTGTTGTTTTACTGTTTACATGGCTTTTTTTGTATGTATCGTTCCGAAGACGTGTCGTAGGCACGTGCCCACGGGCAAATCTAGTATATATATATAACTAGGACAAGGATGGAGGGAGCAAAGACAGAGATAGGAAAAGGGAAAGTAAAGAGAGCAAAGACAGAGAGATAGGAAAAGGGAAAGTAAAGAGTTTGTTCGAGATCAGATTATCAGAGAGAGAGAGAGAGAGGGGGAGTGTTAATTAGTCGGTTGGATTGATGGTGAGATTGCTGAGGTAAGAAAGCAAGGAAGGAAGGAAGGAAGGGAGAATTGAGGATTGAGGATTGAAGCGGTGGTGTAGATAGATATAGGTATGTAGGTAGAACCAAAACCCCAATTTGTAACGTTTCCAGTCTCCACCACCACCACCACCACCTCCCCTTTTATGAGTTTTCTGAGCTGAGCTCACTCCCTAATCATCATCATCATCATCATCATCATCATCATCATCATCATCATGTCATTGAGGAACATAGTGAGGGAGCTGATCCGGGACCAGATGAGCAACAACAGCAGCAGCAGCTCCTCCTTGAAATCAACAACAAGGGCTACTACCACTACCAGCAGCGTCGTGGTGGTCGAGGATGAAGATGGTATGTTAGAACAGGTACTGCCGCCCCCGCCGGCGCCGGTGCAGGTGAGCAAGTGGGGGGAGTTGCCCTCGGAGCTGATGCAGGATGTTCTGGTGAGGGTGGAGGCCGACCAGGACACTTGGCCAGGTAGGAGAGATGTAGTCGCATGTGCTTTGGTGTGTAAGACGTGGCGGAGGATCACTAAACATATTGTCAACACTCCGGAGGATTGCGGCAACATCACTTTTCCAATTTCGATCAAGCAGGTATACAATTTATACAAATTATGTTGGATATATAGCTATGTTTTCAAAGTATTCTATGGGTAACACACCTATTAATTATATGAATATCGGATCACGGGTTGAGTGAGTTTGGAACTCAGTACCCAACCCAGTATTTATCTTATGAATGCTTGTAGTCTAGGTTATTATCTCTCATAATCTTTTAACAAATTATGTATTTTGCTACTCTACTCTTTAATTAATTTGCTCATGTTTTATTCTTGGATGGATTAATATTGGACTGTACTTAACTGTGAATTAATTAATTATCTCTACTATTTTAATGGGAGAGTTGGGGTTGTAAATAAACAAATCCTAATTTTGTAACTGAGTAAACACGTGCAATATACGACAAACTAAATCCACCAAACATACCGTGTGATGCTCGTGCAGCTCCTAAAAAAGGGATATTTTAGCAAATGCCCCCATTTAAAATGTGAAAATTAGCATATATCCCCACTATTTTTAAAAACTAAGAAATACTCCTATTTCTAATATTATAATGGGAGAAGACCTTAGTGTCATTTGTAAATGTTTTGTCAATCTACCAATCCGTACAATACACGTGCATAACTATTATAAAGGAGATTCTAAGTTCAAATCCAGATTATGTCTAAATTTTTATTTTTAAAAACTATATTTATTAAGACGTGCATCGCACATGCAAATTACTAGTGTACATTAATTACAGCCTGGTCCCAGGGAGAATCCCATCCAGTGCTTTATCAAGAGGGAGCGGTCCACTGGGATTTTTCGCTTGTACAAAAACGGCTGAAAACTGTGAATTATAACCCACAAAATGTGGCCAAAACAGTAAAATACGAAATTTTTTGAATGTGATAAAAAATAGTGTACTATATCCCACAAAATGAGGGAAATAAAAAATCTCCCGAAAGAGGTCGAAAAGTGTGGACTATATAGCTCACAAATGTGGCTAAAACAATAAAATACAAAATTTCAAGAAAACGGCCTGAAACTGGGAACTATTCCTCACAAAATGTGGCCAAAACAGTAAAATACGAAATCTCATTAAAGTGATAAAAAACAGTGTACTATATCCCACAAAGTGAGGGAAATAAATAAACTCACGAAAATAGACGAAAAATGTGTATTATAGCCCACAAATGAGGCTAAAACAATAAATACAAAATTTCACGAAAACTGCTGGAAACTGTGGACTACATAACCCACAAAATGAGGCCAGAATTGTAAAATACGAAATCTCATGAAAGTAATCGAAAACAATGTACTGCAGCCCACAAAATGAGAAAAATAAAAATTCTCACGAATGTGGCCGAAAACTGTAGACTAAAGCCCACAAATGAGGCTAAAAAGTCAAATACAGAATTTAACAAAAACGGCCGGAAACTGTGGACTATAACCCACAAAATGAGGCGAAAATTGTAAAATACGAAATCTCATGAAAGTGAACGCAAACAGTGTATTATAACCCACAAAATGAGTGAAATAAAAAATCTCACGAAAGTGGCCGAAAACTGTGGACTATAGCCCACAAATGAGGCTAAAACAGTCAAATACAAAATTTTACGAAAACGGCCGGAAATTGTGGACTATGAGGCCGAAACAGTAAAATACGAAATCTCATGAAAGTGATCGAAAATACTGTACTATAACCCACAAAATGAGAAAAATATAAAATATCACGAAAGTGCCCGAAAACTGTGGACTATAGCCCACAAATAAGGCTAAAACAGTCAAATACAAAATTTCACGTAAACGACCGGCGACTGTGGACTAGAAATTGACTTAAGTGAGTTGGTATTTCAAAAATTAAACAACTCAAACTCCACTTATAAAGTATAGATAATACGGTAATGCTAAATGCACAATCTTTGTGTATAAGTTTTATTTGACAAACTGATAAGACAAAATCTCCAATATATGCATGAATCTTTAGTTTTATATTACAAATCAATATTTCAACTTTTTTTACTTAGGGGACGTTTAGTACAAGAATTTTTTTTGTTTCCTGGAAAATGAGGTCAAAATAGAAAAATACATATGAAAGTGATCGAAAACAGTGTATTATAGCGCACAAAATGAGGTAAATTAAAATTCTCACCAAAGCGTCCGAAAACTGTGGATTATAGCCCACAAATGAGGCTAAAAAAGTCAAATACAGAATTTCACGAAAACAGATGGAAACAATGGACTATAACCCACAAAATGAGGCCAAAATAGTAAAATACGCATGAAAGGGATCGAAAATAGTGTACTATAGCCCACAAAATGAGGTAAATAAAAATTCTTCCGAAAGTGACCGAAAAGTGACCCACAAACGAGGCTAAAACAGTCAAATACAAAATTTAACAAAAAACGGCCGGAAACAATGGACTATAACCCACAAAATTTGGCCAAAACAGTAAAACACGAAATCTCATGAAAGTGATCGAAAACAGTGTACTATATCCACAAAATAAGGAAGATAAAAAATCTTACGAAAGTGGCCGAAAAGTGTGTACTATAGCCCACAAATGTGGCTAAAACAATAAAAAGGAAAATTTCACGAAAACGACCGGAAACTGTGGACTATATATAACCCACAAAACGAGGCCAAAATTGTAAAATACGAAATCTCATGAAAGTGATCGAAAACAGTGTACTATAGCCCACAAAACGAGGGGAAAAAAATGTCACGAAAGTGGCCGAAAACGGTGGACTAGCCCACAAATGAGGCTAAAACAGTCAAATACAAAATTTAACAAAAACGGCCGGAAACAGTGGAATATAACCCACAAGATGTGGCCAAAACAGTAAAATATGAAATCTCATAAAAGTGATAAAAAATAGTGTACTATATCCCATAAAATGAGGGAAATAAAAAATCTTACGAAAGTGGCCGAAAAGTGTGGACTATAGCCCACAAATGTGGCTAAAACAATAAAATAAAAAATGTCAAGAAAACGACCGGAAACTGTGGCAAGTACAGTGGTAACTGATACAACAACTCTTCAAGGTCCATACAGTAGGCCAGATTATAACTTGTATAAACAGCAAGTGCACAGGAAATATAAATGAAAATTGAAAATTAACAATTAACAAAATTAGTTTCAAGAATAACAAATTTATTAGAAGTATCTAGGCTAAACCAAACAAGTTCTAACTACTAGTATCATGCACGTGCGATGCACGTGGAGGAAGAAGGAAAAAGACCCAAAAAATACCGGATGAAAAGGATTAAAAAAAAAATGCATGTGTGATGCACGTGGAGGAAGAAGGAAAAAGACCAAAAAAAGGGAAAAATTGAAGGGATAATGGAAAGGACAAAAAGAAAATAATTTCCAAACTGATCCACTTTCGTAAATATTTACCAAACTGGTACACTTTCGAAAATATTTATCAAAGTGAGACATTTTGTCAACACGTGCGCTGCACGTGTTGACAAAATGGCATCCGGTGACAGATGACACTAAGCCCTTCTCCCATTATAATAGTAGAGATTTCTTCCTGTAACAATAAATTTCTTATTAAAAGCGAAAGCTAAATTTTGGAGGCAGAGATGTGCTAGTGTCATATTTAAATACAAAACCAGTGAGCTACAGACAACACTTTTTCAAAGGGTATATGTTGTATTTGTGTGCAGAGACAAAGGAGTGCAGTAGCACCCATATCAAGTTAGCTCACCACGTTTTCTGACGTACACAAAATTTATATCATTTTATATAGTTAGCTAATCTATTTTTCTGACCTCTTTTATCACGTTATCTAGAACAGTAAGAAATTGGATCTATTTATCGGATGATCCACTATGATTTTGTGTTCATACAACGATCCAAACCTGAAACCTACTAGAAACTAAGAATCCACTGGGGGCTGCATCCCCACTATATCTCTACTACTATAATGGGAGAAGGCTTAGTGTATTTTGTCCTCAACCCAGATAATTACCAAGCTGATCCACTTTCGAAATTATTTACCAAACTGGTCCACTTTCGAAAATATTTACCGAACTGGTCCATAACAATTTTTTCTTTTTACCTTCTCATTATCCCTTCAATTTTTTTCACGTGCACAGCACGTGAATAGAATATAAAAAAAATTGTTCGAACGTGCATTGCACGTGTATTTACTAGTACTACTATAATGGGAGAAGCCCTTAGTGTATTTTGTCCTCTACCCAAATAATTACCAAACTTATCCACTTTCGAAATTATTTACCAAACTGGTCCACTTTCGAAAATATTACCGAACTGGTCCATAATAATTTTTTCTTTTTACCTTTTCATTATACCTTCAATTTTTTTCACGTGCACAGCACGTGAATAGAATATAAAAAAAATTATTCGAACGTGCATTGCACGTGTATTTACTACAATATTATGAAACAAGTTTGGATCTGGTAGTTTCCTGTGCACTTGCTGTTTATACAAGTTATAATCTCTACTATTACGAAAGTGGCCGAAAAATGTGGACTGTAGCCCATAAATGTGGCTAAAACAATAAAATAAAAAATGTCAAGAAAACGACCAGAAACTGTGGCAAGTACAGTGGTAACTGATACAACAACTCTTCAAGGTCCATACAGTAGGCCAGATTATAACTTGTATAAACAGCAAGTGCACAGAAAATATAAATGAAAATTGAAAATTAACAATTAACAAAATTAGTTTCAAGAATAACAAATTTATTAGAAGTATCTAGGCTAAACCAAACAAGTTCTAACTACTAGTATCATGCACGTGCGATGCACGTGGAGGAAGAAGGAAAAAGACCCAAAA
>CM030359.1:0-210000 GCA_017893485.1 Hemerocallis citrina | reverse complement strand
TAAAATTTTATGAAAACGGCCAGAAACTGTGGACTATGACCCACAAAATGATGTCAAAATAGTAAAATACGAAATCTAATGAAAGTGATCGAAAACAGTGTACTATATAGTCCACAAAATGAGAAAAATAAAAATTTTCACGAAAGTATCCGAAAACTGTGGACTATAGCCCACAAATGAGGCTAAAACAGTCAAATACAAAATTTCACGAAAACGGCCAGAAACTGTGGACTAGTTGGATAGTCTTATTTTTAATATTCAAATCATATACGCATGTGGTTTGGTTCATATGTATTCAACATTTCAATATTCAAATCATATATGCACATGGTTTCAAAAAGCACTAAAAAGCGTTGCTTAAGCGATGCGTAAGCGCCATGATATTTGTTTTGCCATAACATCCCACATTAAGGATACCATGTTATTCATTACCTCATTGTATCATATATAGGCATACACCAAGTTATAACATTAATAAAAGAACTACATTATGTTATTCCATATCGTACTATCAAAATGTATAATTCATTACATTATAATATCATACAATTGCTCATTAATTCACTTCGAACATAATTATAATATAAACATATACCCACTTACTAATTTCATCAATTATCACATCACGAGTCAATATCATAATATATATATCACAAACATACACCACACATGCGGGTTTCCAAGAAAAAGGGGCCAAAATCATTTATTTTCTCTAATTAAATCTCATAATATCCAATTATAGCATACTAGTTCATACACCATGTTCCATGTAAGTAAAATCACCTATAAGGGCCTATATGTCCCAAAACATGCACAAAACATGCACTATAAATACACGGGTTTCCAAAACATGATCACAATCACTAATTTCGTCTAATTACATCTTATAACATCCATCCATAGCATGCTAGCCCATACACAAGGCTCCACATATACCAAATTACCTATATCGGCCTATATACCCAAAAACATGCACGAAACATGCACGAGGTAAAAATATGCATAAACCATTTAATATATTTAATTTTTATACTTCAACACATCACATTAACCCATAATATAGGTTTTATATACTTAAAATAGTTAATTTCACCAAATATCACAAAAACTCATTTTCGGACCCCTAAAAATCCGTATTTTCATTGAAAATCAATTTTTGGCATAACTTCTACAAAATATATCAGAAAGCCACGAAATTTGGCCACAATATAAAATATTTATAGATACAACATACTCACTTGACGGATCGAGCAAACGATGCCCCACGTCCGCCCGGTAGCCTGTCGAAGTTCAACTTTTTCCACCTAATTGGAAAATTATAGAACCGATTAACTTAAAACTCAAAACTCGACCTACAGACCTCCAAATTTGAATCCGTCTTCACCCACGCATCACAAATGACATATGTAGGTGAGCTACATCGATAGATTTCGAATTCGGGCCCCAATACAAGAACTCACATATTGGTCGGAGGCTTTCTAATAAGAAAATTTCCTATTTCCTAATTTCTTTAATCCCCTTTGCCCTAATCTCTCAAATTAGGGTTAATAATAATAATAAGACTCAATTACACCTCCGAACCCATCAAATTCTCACCTAAATCTCGCTCGGGCATTTCACCGAACACCCGGCGTGCATACATGGTATACCCGTATTTTTGAGATTCCGACGGGTTTCTAACTCCATAAAATTTTCACTAAACCCATTCTAAATTGTTTCCCCTTAATACACAACAACGTTAAGCGGTTGTTTACCGCTTAATTTTGCCAAAAAGCACAAGAAATGCAGTACTCTTTAAAAAGTGTTCTAAAAAGCGATGGAAAGCGTCAAAAAGTGGTGAAAAGCATCAAATAGCAGCATACAGTGTTCAAAAAAATGCTTAAGCAAAGGTTTTTTGACCCTTAAATACTAGAAAAGAGTAGTTTTTTTCCCTTGTTTTGGACTTGACCCGACCCGACCCGACCTGTTATTGGATAGTCTTAGCATAATCTAATATATATGCATACTAGATTTGCTCGTGGGCACGTGCCTACGGCACGTCTTCGGAACGATACAACACACGAAAAGCCCTGTAAACAGTGAAACAACAATTATGTAGTTCAAGTTTGAATAGTATGACAATAATTAGTTATAAATAAAAGTCCATGTTTCTATTTGTATATGTTGAAAAATAATTATAAATGAGGGTGTAAAATCCAACTTCTTAGAATTTTAAGGATGGAAAATGATGAATTTAACTGTTGAAGAGATATTTGCTATTTTCAATATAACATGTGCAATAAAAAACCATAAAAATTCTGAAAATTTTACAAACCTGAAATCTTAAAATCTAAATTTGTAAGTTTGTAAGTAAATAAAGAAAAAATGGGAGAGAGAGAAGGAGAGAAAGAAAGAGAAAAACATGAAAAATTGAAGAGAGAAGAGAGAGATAGTAATAAAGTAATGAATTTTTTAGTTTTGGGGGGTGGGGGAATTTAATTTTGGGGTTTGAAATTTTGGGCGGAAAAATATGTTTTGTAAGAATCAATCTAGGCCATTGATTTTAGGGAAGACTGAATGAGAGCCACTTAATAGCTTTCTTTGTAATTTATAATATAGATACATGTATATCTGTGTGTGTGTGAAAGAGACAAAAGAGTGAGACTACATGGAATTTTTTCCAAACTGTCCCACTTTTTGAAAGTTTTTTCCAAACTGCCCTACTTTTTAAAAAAATTCTCAAACTGGCTCACTCGTTGTTTCAGAATGCGAGTGTGGTTAAAATCTCATCACTTTTTCAGAAAGCGAGTGTGAGCCATTTGATTTTCGAAAACCTAGACTCACTTTCTGAAAAAGCGATTGGGTTTTAACCAAACCGGCTTTCTCAAAAAGCGAGTGGATCGTTTTGGTAAATACTTTCGAAAGTGGGTCTGTTTGGTAAATACTTTCAAAAGGTGGGTCATTTTGGTAACTAGTTCTTGCAACATGAGATTCCTCCAGGTTATCAGGAACAGAGTGTTGTTGATGGAACTGGTAATATGACGGTGTCAAGCTGGCTTAAGGAGTATGTTGACAGGCTGGCAATTTCAGCCTCTTCTTCCTTCAATTCGATGAGGTGGGGGAGACGGAGGTTCCATGAGGAGGCTAGTGGTGGTACTGCTAATGCTAGTGCTACTCCTAGTAGTTTGGAGGTGGGGGAGAGTTATAGATTGGATAGTGTGTATTTTGCTGCTTCTTATAAGTGGATTTTAACAGGGGAAGCTTGATTGATCTCCCGATAGAATATATGGTGTAAAACAGAGGAGACAGCATATTGGAGTTTAAGATAAAGATAATCCAAGACAACATAGTTGCAGATAAGGTTTGGATAGAGATTGGCCTTCCCAAAAGTGGCCAATCTACCTAATAGCAGACAGACAAACAGACAGATAGAGAGACAGACAGACATAAGAAGATTGCAATATCTCTAATATAGAGCATGTACGTACTTAGTGTTGTCATCATCGGATAGAGAAAGGAGGCGATGCTGGAGGGACTCTACAAGGGAGAACGTGTTGATGACTGAGAGGGCAGGAGAGACAGCACGGTTGATGCGCGAGTGGAGTGCCTTTGCAGCAATGGACTGGGCTTGTAACGGGGCAACAGCATCGGATGCAGCAGCCACTGTTTCAAGTCCAACTGACATACGGTTATTGACGGATGATAAATCTTTGGCCAGCTCAGATGAGGCAGTGAGGAGAGCAATGAGATTTGCTCGGGTTGCTTGGAGTTTAGACAGAGTAGCTGCTTCATCTTCGTTGTCGTCGACAGTAGGTACTACGGGTTCCATTGAGCTGATTTGTTGGGCTTGTTTTCTTATATATATGTGTGTATGTGTGTGTGTGTAGGGTAGTGCATTCAGAAGGACCATATCTCTAGTTTGCCTAGTTATATAAAACCCAAGGGGTCCTACACTCCTAGTCGGCCAAAATTTTATTCAGAAATTCCAAGACAACATAGTTTGTGCAATTTCAGAAGATAATCTTTAGATAATCATAAATTATTCTCATTTTAAGTAATTCAGTTTTTTAAAACTGTCATCTAGTTATTCTTAATTAACAACTGAAAGTTTTAAAAAAAAAAAAAAAATCTGAAAGCTGCAGGCTGACAAGCATGCATGTCCAAACCTTGTAAGGTTCCCAACAGTAACAAATAGCCCACGAAATCTCATGAAAGTCATCTAAAAAGTATACAATAGCCCACAAAATGGATGAAATAAAAAACTCACGAAAGTGGTCGAAAACTGTGCACTATAGCCCACAAATGAGGGTAAAACAGTCAACCAAAAAATTTCAGGTAAACGGCCGGAAACTGTGGACATAACCAACAAAATAATGCCAAAATAGTAAAATATGAAATTTCAGGAAATTGATTGAAAACATTGCACTATAGCCCACAAAAGGAGGAAAATAAAAATCCCACGAAAGTTGCCGAAAACTGTGGAATATAGCCCACAAATGAGGGTAAAGCAGTCAAATACAAAATTTGACGAAAAGGGCCGTAAACCCACAGAATAGCGCTTGACCATATTGCATCAGTTATTTGAAGAGGTGTTTAGCTTTTGAATTTCTATTTTGTGTTTAAAAAAGGGAATTTTTTCAATGAAACTATCTATGGAATAGGAATAGCTATGTTGTCTTGTAAAGACTGTATTGGAACACGTCTGCGTCATGGAGCTGAGGTTGATTTTAGTAATTCATAGATGATTAAGAAAATAATTTCTTTAAATGTAGGAGTATCAGTTACTGAATTTAATTAAAATTTTGTATTAGCTTATCTGCTAGTTAAGGATGTACCCAACACCAATATGCATAAGGGCTTATAAATACGAGGGGAGGACCAAGAGGTGCTATATATATAAATCTCATAGAGTATTGAAGAGGTCTCGTCCTTTTGGTAATGCACCCAGCAAAGCAAGTGATCACATGATGATGTATGGTTATGTAACTATTAAAAGTCTTGCTAGTTTTGTTTTTGGTTTTTGTAATTGTAGCAAGGTATGATTATGGTGACATTTAATCTTTGTAGTGCACTTTGTTTTGGTCCAGCTCACATTTCACAACCACGGTTTAGGTCTGGTCTGCAATTTGTTGGTAATATCTTATTTGAAGCACTGAATGCAAATTTAGATGCAATATGGTCAAGCGCTATTCGGTAGCCAATGATATATAAAATCATGAGCCGAACATTCTGTTTAATTTGGAATGATTGTGCCTTTTTTGGAGGTGCTTAGATATTTCTATGTATGTAGATATTGACGTGTAAAGCGGATGCTGAATTTTGAGGCAGGCTCTTTTTTTTCTAATGCATTGTCATAGGTTCTAATTTGCAAAAAGAAAATACTGGAACACAGCACTTGGTTTAACTTAATAACTTATAGATTCAGTTTACAAGCAGTAGTCAAAATACTTATTGCATCATTTTGTAATTTACATCGTGACACTTGTTTTCATGTATAACAGAGCCAATGCACAACAGCCAAAGCTATTTGTTGGTATGATTCTCATTCTTATTTTCGCTGAAGCGCTTGCCTCATATGGTCTAATCGTCTGCATCATCTTCCCATCTCGGGCTGACTAATAAATGCAAACCGCTGCTGGCCCTGGAATCTCGCGGAAAATTTCATATACCACATAGTATGAGGCGGTTCTTGTGTGTGTTTTAAAAGGTTAGTGATAAACTGGGTATATTTTTGTTGTTGTTCTGGGATTGTTTCCCGGAATTAGTTATTATTGCTTGCAAATAGTTGCTTCATGCAATATGTTGGTTCCTTAATTTCTAAGGTTAAACAGACAGAGAGACAAACTTTTTAAGTCTAGTGAATCTCTACAATTATATAACTAGTAATATTTTCCTCTCGATTTGATTGAGCTAGTTGTTAATAATGATACAGAATCAGCCTGCATTGCATGTCTTTGTATATGTACTTGGAAAATATCTTTTTGGAACATAAATTTCCTGTGGTCGAGTCTGATCCATGAAATGGGCATTTACCTGAATCGGGTTGTGGAGCTTGTGTGTGTTGAGGCCCCTATTTATCTAACATAAATATAGATTGATTGTTATTTCTGTAGTTATCTGTTAATAGCTGCTGTTCTTAGTAAATCAGCTCGTCATTTGTCTATGATGGGGGTCTACAACTGCTCATCACTGTATATCTATTAAACTTGTCGAGCACTATTTTGCTCATTAGCAGTAGATGTGTTTGCGCGTATAAACTTGTCGAGCACTATTAAACTTGTCGAGCACTATTTTGCTCATTAGCACTAGTGAACCACCTTATGGTTCTGGCTTTGCATATTTAATAGAATTTGAATTTTGAAGTTTGATTGTAGAAGTTATGCAGTCACATTATATACATTCTTGTTTGTATTAATCTTATCTTTTTGATTTGGTAGGTTGACACTCCATTTGTTAATGAACAAAAGAAGCTATTGGGCACTGAGGTAGTAGCTTGGAGTAAAGGAGTCAGGGGTGAAGGCCCAAAACCGATCGTAATCAGTGGGCCCTCTGGTGTTGGCAAGGGAACGTTAATATCGAAACTAATGAAGGATTTCCCTTCGACTTTTGGGTTTTCAGTAAGTCACACTACCCGTGCTCCCAGAGAGAAGGAGGTGAATGGAGTTCACTACCACTTCACAGAACGAAGTGTAATGGAGAAAGATAAACGAGAGGGCAAATTCCTTGAATCTGCATCAGTTCATGGAAATTTATATGGCACGAGCATCGAGGCAGTTGAGCTAGTAGCCGATGCTGGGAAGGTAAAAACAAGTCATATTGGATGTTTTCCCTTAAATACGCATGTACAAACTTTTCTTGATTTGAAAATTTCTCTGTTTACTTTGTTTATTTGTAGAGGTGTATTCTTGACATAGATGTTCAGGGTGCTAGATCTGTCAGGGCTAATTCTCTCGAAGCAATATTTATCTTTGTATGTCCACCGTCTTTTGAGGTGCTTGAGAAGCGCCTTCGTTCTCGGTATATAAGAGATTATTGAAATTTCTTCCATTACTTGTTTCTTTGCAATCATACTAGCTCCTTTTATAAATCTTATAAATGTTCAAATTCTCTCGTACCTTATGCAGTGGGACAGAAACTGAAGAACTAATCCAAAAGAGGCTGAGAAATGCAAAAGCCGAGCTTGATCAAGGAGAATCTCCTGGTCTCTTTGATCATGTTTTGGTGAATGACGATCTTGAATCATGCTATGAAAATCTGAAGGTGCTCATTATGTCATTTAAAGCATAAACTACATTATATTTCATGCGTGATTCCAAATTCTTATTTTATAGAAAATTGTCTGATGGAGCTTCTGTTCTTTATGTAGAAATTGCTTTCTCTTGATCAGACTACTAATGCTTCATATCAACCAGGTAGGTGTTCAAACTCTATTCTGTTTTTGGTTCATAGAATGAGATGATAAAATATAGAAAATGAGTGAAAAATATGAAGAAAAATCGTTTTGTCCCTTCACACTTGCTTTCATTATGCAGCTGTTGAGGATTTTAAAGTTCATGTGTGTAACTCTGTATATCAGAAGCATCAGAAGTTTGTGATGCATTGTGGAAGTAGTCAACTTGAAACTTCAACCCTTAAAATGTAAGCCATTTTGACAATCATTGAGTTGTTTCATAAATTGCAGGAGTCGAAGTTTTAGCTCATTCATGCTTACCTCTTTATGTAGGTTTGCGCTTGATTTATCCTCGCTTAAAGGCGGCGCTCCTGGGCAAACAAGAGGACTAAATATTTCTGCAAAATATATGTATTAAATAATGAACTTATTTTTCAGGGACCAGAATATGAAAAATGGGTAATACTATGTGTATGTGCACAAACTGAACTCTTCTCCATCCAGAGTGTGATGTTGCAGATTACTTGTATGTTTCACTTATTCTAGAAGACTCTTATCTAAGTCAAGGATGGGTCACTGTTAGTTCAAATTAGAATGCATAGTAAAAGAGAATAGAAGAATATAATACACCGAAAACTTATTTCAGTTGTCTAATTAGTCAATGAAGAGAAGAAATCCAATGAAAGAGCTAACTGACAATCTACAAGTCTCTCAAGACCTGGTAACTCAAGGGAAAGTTCCTCAAATTATAAAAGATTGCTTGCTTGATTCTAGTACTCTCCTTGTAGTGCTACATACATTGAATCTTGGAAATCCTAGGAAAGTTTATTACTTTTTTTTTTTATTAATTATTAAAAAAAATAATTTTTTTGAAAAATAAATTTTTTTTTTGGAAATTTTTTTTTAAAAAAAAGGTTTACCTTCCCCGGCGTATTTCAAAACGCCGGGGAAGATTTTACCCCAAAAAAAAATAAATAAAAATAAAAAATATATATATATATACCACGGCGTTTCCTACACGCCGGGGTATTTTACCCCATCACCGGCGTTTTCAAAAGCGCCGGTGTAGGCGGCCAAACAATCCCCGGCACGCGCTCCACCGGCGCTTGTTGTGGCGCTTTTCCAAACGCCGGTAGGTTATTCACCGGCGTTTATAAACGCCGGTGAAGCCCCAAAAAAGCGCCGGTGAAGACCAGAAAGGCCCTATGTTTCTCCTCTTGTTATATCTGTGTAATTCTTATTTATTTTAATGTTCTCTGGTCGTTTGCTTCCTCTTTTTGCTAGGCAGCATTAGATTATCTAATTAAAGAAGTGATATAGACACATCCAGAATAGTTGTGTTCGGAAGGTCTCCGGGAGGTGTAGTTGGATCAGTGGTTACAAGAAACAATCCCGATAAGGTATTTATAGTTTTCTACAATCAGATATTTCTGATTTCTAGTAATGTTCTACTTCGCTTGTGATTGTTTATAGTTGTTATATTGTACATGTCCTGATTTAGTAGTGTGAGGCTGAGATGTTTCATTATCAATTATCATGAACCTGTGAGGCAGGTGCTACTGTTTTATAGTTTATGCATATTACCAAATATTGTTATGAACATGCACATCAGTGAAGCTAGTGAATACCTAGTTTTGAATAAAGTGATAATCAGTTTTAGCTTGTCACTGCAAATTTTAGGCTCTTGTCACTGCAAATGTCCAGATGATATGCTTTTATAAAATCACTATGCTTTGAACTCAGTTGTACATACACTTACATTATTATATTTGTTCTTGGTCATTTTATTATAGACATTTATGTAGCGTATTAGCTGATTTCACTTCTCTTTTATTTTGAAAAAAATAAGGAATCAATGGAGTGATTTTTATAACTATGTCAGATTATGCTCATCATATTGTCCCTCCATAAACTTCACCGTAACAGTTAATACATTCTCAGTGTGGCAAACTATTACTTCATTGAGGCATACTGCTAAATTTTTCTCTGTGCTTCAAAACCTTTACTTCAATTGATGGAACAATTCTAACAAATTAATACTATAATCAATTTTGAAAAATTTCAATTTTGGAAGTTATGGATCTCTGTAGAGAATTGATTTGTCCCTCATTGTTTAGGATGACATTTATATATGCACTGGAACATGGATATGGTGGCTTGTACCATTCTGCAACAACATAGAATGTTTGCTTTACATGATTGTAAATTGAACTTAGATGTTTATAACTTCTATATTTCTTTTGCAAATTATTATTCACTCTTGATGCATTATCTTAGTTATTACTGCTTGTCCTGCAATATGGGACACAGTGTGTTAAGGAATTTATAATCTTTATGGTAATTGTTTATCTCTTAATGACCCAAGTGTTTACTGAAAAACTAATTATTTCTATGTAGACAGAAAAAGTCGATTTAGAGAATACTTTGGTAGATGAAAGCCAAAGACAAGCAAAATATCGGATCCACTTCTAGATTAAGAAATGAGAAAATTAGTGGTATGGTATATGGTAGAATATTTCATCAAGTTATATTGTTTTCTTACGTTATAGAAGATTTATTAATGATTAATTTTAATCATATAGCTCTTTTGGTACAACATAAGTTTCATTAAATTGCTGAATTTTGTTGTTTTGTGTCAAAGTGGAGTTTCAGATTTGAATTTGTGTGTTGACATTCAAATTGACAGACTTTGATGTTCTGGCAGTACAAAGTGTTAAATATTTTTTTTGAGCTCTTTAGCGAAGTCTACAAATGCTCATACTGAAACTTATTATAATCATTGTTACTATATTATCCTGGCCTGTAGCAGTCGCTGCCGGAAGATCCTAAATTGGGGTATTACTTTTTGCGATAACTATTAGCATTTGAATTCATTATGTCCAAATTATAATCACGGAAAATGTTATTGACCATTGCAGCATATGCTTTTGAACTTTTGTTCTTTGATATACAATGTTATCTTTGATTCAGTCTGGACATAATACTAATCCTTAATGTTTGCTTTGATTTCAATGTGAATTAGTAGATGCTTTGCAATTTTCTCAAGAATGGTTGGACCTAGGATATACTCATGTCTAACAAGTTGTATCTGCTATCTGCCCGGCCTGATGATCTTTTATACGTGTTTTTTTTCTCACTGCAGTATTTGGCTTCTTGAGAAGGGATTGAAGTATTTTTGGTGCAGATGACTTGAAACTACTGATCTATGTGAAGTTACTTCACTGGTTTTAGAGCTAGACTTAGATAGTTTCTTATGCTTCTTTTATTCCAGGTTTTTATGTATGAGTTTCTGATACTATCTATTGGATATTGCTTGCTGTATTTTATGTTGCAAACTTCTACTATGATATCAACCTTTGTAAGATACATGGTTATAACCCTATGTACTGTTTTTAAATGTTCTTCAATAATAAATGTGCTCTCAATCGTATGTATTTTTTGTTGCAACCTTCTACTGTGATTTATTTAATTTTATTTTATGCTGAGAGAACAAAATATACCATTAAGAGATCAACATATACCATTATTACCCCAAATAATAATAATAATAATAATAATAATAAATTAAATAGCCTATTCCGGTGTTTTCAAATGCCGGGATAGGTTATTTAATGGGAATTTTTTTAAAAAAAATTAAAAAAACAAAACTTACCCTATCCCGGCGTTTTAAAATGCCGGGTAGCCTTATTATCCACCGTGGCGTTTGCAAACACCGGGAAAGCTCTTTCGCATCCCCGGCGGGGGCAAACCCGACACTTGCTGCGGTGTTTCTCGAAGCGTCGGGGCCATCAATCCTGGCATTTAAAAACGTTGGGGATTTCGGGGTCGTTTGTAGTGATACCACACCCACAGTCTTCCATGAGACCATTGTTGTTGCCTTCCATCAGTTACAACAGGGGGCTCCGGCTATGATTTTTGAGGGTTGCTGCTATGGTTTGGGTGGTTTGGGTAGAGACAACAAATCTTTTGGGGCTGCATCAATTTTACTTAAAAAGTGAAAATCTTGGATAAATCTCTACGGCATACTTATTCTAAAAGTCATAACATAGTCTTTTCCTTATTAGTTGGAGTTTCGTTTTTCCTTCACAATTGTAAATTTGCAACTCTAAGTGCTATTTTGTTTGGTGATGCATTTTTGTCTTGGTAAAAAAGTTGAAGAAGTAAGGTTCAAACCATATGCTAAATAGGCAGGTAAGTGTGTATTATATTTACTTTTATACGAGTTGTACATATATAAAATAAAATTTCCTTCATTTCTTTTGTTGCGTTGATTTCTATTTTGTGATTAGATATGAAAAGTGATACCCATAATTCAATGATATACATATCTATGTACTTGTTAAAGAAAAAAATTAAAGCAAAAACATTTTTTTTGATATTTGAATTCGTATCCGTTATTCAGTATACCATATATAATTCGTATCTGTACCCAAAATTTGCAGATAATTATGATTTCTTTTCCCAAGTTATATCTGTATCACTATCAGAATCCATCTTAAGAATCTGAGTACGGATGTATGCCAATATTCGATCTGTATCCGATCTGAAAATATTCCTAGAGGCAACGGGCCTTATTAAAAGACTAGGTTTGCCCGTTGACACGTGCCTACGGCACGTTTTCAGAACGTGCACCCTGTTTGATCATATAAAATAGTTTTGGAGGACCAACAAATTAATTGAAGTAGAAACATAAAGCAAAAAATATATTATATGATTTTATTTTTTTTGAATTATTTTTTAAGTTTTTAAATTTTAATTTTTTTAGAATTATTTTTAAAAAAATTTTAAAAAAATTTCTTAATTTTTTGAATAGAAGAGGGATGGAGAGAGAGAGAGAGAAATAAAAAAATATAGGAGTTGTTTTGGATGGGGGATTTGAATTTGAGTTTTGGGGGGAACTTTTGGAGGAAAAATATGTTTTGTAAGGTTAGATCTTGGTCTTTGATTTTTGGAGGAATTGAAGGGGAGCCACTTGATAGCTTTCTTTGTGTTTTATTATATAGACTAGATTTGCCCGTGGGCACGTGCCTACGGCACGTCTTCGGAACGATACAAAACACGAAAAGCCTATAAACAGTAAAACAACAATTATGTAGCTCAAGTTTGAATAGTATGACAATAATTAGTTGTAAATAAAAGTCCATGTTTTTATTAATATATGTTGAAAAATAATTATAAATGGGGGTATAAAATCTGACTTCTTAGAACTTTAAGTGTGGATTTGAATAGATATTTATTATTTTCAAAATAACATGTGCAAAAAAAATATTAAAATTTCGAAAATCTAAATTTCTAAGTAAATATAGAAAGAAGTGAGAAAGCGAAAGAGAGAAATATGAAAAAGCGAATAGAGAAGAGAGAGATAGTATTAAAGTAATAAGTTTTTAAGTTTTAAAGGGGGGGGGGGGGGGGCTCAAATTTGGTTTTGGGATTTGAAATTTTGGAGAGAAAATATGTTTTGTGAGGTTTGATCTAGGCCTTTGATTTTAGAGAGGATTGATTGTTAGCCACTTTATAGCTTTCTTTGTAATTTATTATACTAGTATCATGCACGTGCGATGCACGTGGAGGAAGAAGGAAAAAGGCAAAAAAAAAAAAAAGGAAAATAATTTCCAACCTGATCCACTGTCGAAAATATTCACCAAACTGGTCCACTTTCGCACGTGCACGCGGAGGAAGGGAAAAGAAAAAAAAAAGCAAAATAATTTCCAAGCTGATCCACTTTCAAAAATATTTACCAAAGTGGGCTACTTTCGAAAATATTTACCAAAGTGGGTCATTTTGCCAACACGTGCGCTGCACGTGTTGGCTTCAAAATGACAGTCGCTGACGGATGCCACTAAGCCCTTCTCCCATTATAGTATAGATAGATAATAATCAAATAAACTAGAATAGATTCATCTGCCAAGAAACTGGTGAAGCATCGTTATATAGTCTAAGAAGGACTTGGATAAATTTTCCTATCTAAGTCAATAACTCTAGAGTACAGTCAAAGAGTCTTCCGAATTGTTCTTTTAAGAAGAAAATTTTAATGAGGAAAATGAAACAAAAAATATATCAACTTTATTCCCCTTTCTAACTTGCCTTGTTCACAAATACCAAAAAATAAAACTGCCTTATTCACCGTTGAATTAATAGGAAAAAGATTATTTAAAAATATACAACTTAATAAGATCTTGAATTAATGATTACATTCAATTATTTGTTACTAAAATTATAAGATAAAAAAAAGTCATCGTAATTTTTACCAAAGGTGGCAAATGTGTTCTTGTACGATCCATGGGGCTCAAGTTTGAGATTCAATCGTGGCTCTAACGAATTTATTACAAAAAACTGACTACAATTTAAATTTCAACATCAATTAATCTAACCAAGACAAAGTATGCATAGCATGAAAATCAAACAAGCTACCATAATTACAATTGAAATTCAATTAAGAGAACAAACACTAATGACATTCATAAATGATCAAACATTAATGAAAATACAATAAATCAACCCATGAATAAAGTTCAAAAATACCATATGAATACTACTAATCATAACACCATAAATAAATCCCATAATTAATAAGTAGTTCAATTAAAAGAACCATACCAGTTTCCATGCCCATAATTCTCAAAATTACCAAACTGCCCATAGGGCATAACTGCTTGAAACCCTTCTCCTCCATCATTAACATTACCACCATAATTAACACAATTGCTAATCATGTCATAACCTCCATTATTATAGGTACTGTTCTCATTGATATCCCTCATCATCATCAACGTATTAGCTCTGTCAACCAGATCATCCCTCAACTCCTTCAAAGCCTTCTCACAAGCCACCAACTCATCCATATTCAACTCATCCACCTTCTTCCTCAACCAAGTGGGCCCCACATTCCCTACCGCCGCCGCCGCCGCCACCTTCTCGAGATCCTCCTTGCGCTTCTTTTCCGCTTCGATGAGCCCCGCTAGTTGCGCATGCTGCCTGATGAGTTCTTCTATAAGCAGGGCATTGTGTGGATTAGTCGACGAGGTAGTTAGTAGGTGGTCAAAGGAAGGAGTGTTGTTCGAGAAAAAGCGGTTGGCTACAGAGTCAACGGAGGGGTGGCCAAAGGAGAAGGGTTTCCCTGCAGGCGAGAAGACGACAATGCCAACGTGAGCACCGCAGAGCGTGGAGAGCTCGTTGGCCTTCTTGAAAAGACCGGAGCGACGCTTTGAGAAGCACACTTGTCGAGCATCTGTGTTCTCGATGCGCTTGATCTCGATCCTTTGTCGCCCTCGGCTTGCCTTTCTGTTGACCATGATTAATTCAGAGAGAAAGGAGAATCCCAAAAAGAAAAAGAAAAAAAGGAGAAGAATGGAAGAGAGTAGGAAGGGTAGTTTTTATAGGGTTTTAGGAGTGATTTGATTTTTTTGAGAATTAAATCTTTATAGATTTTGGATACTATAAAAGGGTAATATGTTCATGTGTATAAATGTTAAGTGTAATTTTGCTAAAATTTTTACATTTATATTGTTCTTGGAGGTTAAGTTAATTATATGAAATTTTAAGAAAATCTTGGGGTATAATTTACAAGCATATTAAAGATTTTGTAATATTATTTTCTTTTATTTGGAGAGTTGATTGATTTTTTTACCATTGACAAAGATGGCAATTGAAGATGTGTGAAAGGTAATTGAAGAGCTGTACGTGATCTATGCGGTAAAACTCACCCATGTAACCAGACTCTGCTGCCCTCTAGGCATGGTATGATCAACTGGTTTTCTCCCTGTTTGCAATTCCAGAAGAACAACTCCAAAGCTATATACGTCACTTTTGCAGACCTGAAATAAATCCAAGATAACCATCATCAATGATTACACCATAAAGATGAAATCATGAAACATATAATTTTCTCCTTTGTGACAAAAGCATGCTTTACAATTTCAACTTTGCTACACCCATACAGAGAAGATCGTTAAAAGCCCCAAATAGGAAAATTGATAGGATTCAAGTTAGGGGATCAAAAAGGACTAGTGGTAAACCGAAATGAACATGGATAGAAGCTATTAATAGAGATTTGGAATGTGTTAATTTGACGAAGGAGGTGGCCCATAATAAAGTTGAAAGGAGAAAGATTCATGTAGCCGACCCCAAAAATTTGGGATAAAGGCTTTGTTGTTGTGTGTGGTGAGGGTATCGAGTCACATCATGTCTATGTTGGTTGTCTATGTCCATACTTCTTAGCAAGTGGAAAATATCAAACCATCATATGAGACATATTAGGAGATACTTCAATCGGTGAAATTCCGGCTAGTAAAGTTATCTATTTCACATGAAAATCAACTTATCCTTAAAATTCCGACAAAAGATTCCAAAACCAAGTGAAAGAGTAGCTAAACTACCAGTCAACATAATTTGTTAGGGACTTAATCAAGCCTAATATGATTGAACTGCTAATTTCAAGTAATTTTTGTAGCAACTAGGTCAGCAAACTAAATCAAAAGACTAGGTTGAGTAATAAATATAGATAACTCAGTTGATGTCTTAGGCATTGGGTTAATTTTGTCCACCATCTTTATATATTTATAGTTGCAAATTTTGAAATACTAGGTTTTAACCATGAGAACTATGTAGTAGGCACTATGAGTTGTTTCACGCAGGTTCACCACAAGCTAGATCATCACTGAGCAACACAGTCAATTTGACTGTGGTTAACTGAACACAGTCAATTTGACTGTGGTTAACTGTAGTGTTTACATATTACATAATAAACACCTATAAAGATACATCACGCACAAAAGAGGGGTAAAAGCTGTCCACTGGCAGCTTCCTGATGTGGTTTTCATTGGAGAGGTAGAGAGTAAACGACTTTGTTTATTGGTCAAACTCATACTACATTTTTCCTTGGGTACATGTTTGTCGTTTAAACATAGAGGTAGATGGGTTTACAATCTAAATAGATCAAATGATCATAATTTGGTTGGTTTTCATCCAAAGAAAGAGACCTTTATGTGATGGAAGGTTGATACCACCCTCAATGTGATACATTGTATATTTTGTCTTATAGTTTTGACAAATGGCATAGAAAGGCGCAAGTAAATACTGGTGCTGCTGCCTTCAAAGGAAAATTGCATGCCTTTAATAAGGTATTTTGAACTACCATCATCTATAATCATTAGAGCAATCTGTTCTAGGAAGTTCTGGGTTAAAGCCCTGTATGTTCTACTCTTATATGAATGCAGGACACTAGTGAACAAGTAGCTGCCTACATGAGGGATCCAAGCAGAATGATTAAGAGAATGCAGCTAAGGAGGTCGTCTGTTGGTGTTCTTGGAAATGTGAGTTTGGCATCATTTACAAAATTTGTGCCTTAAGTTTTGTTTTGTATCTGAATTGCAGCAAACTAATATCAGTTAATTTTATGTGCTTTACAGGTCTCAGAGGATTCTGAAAGTACAAAAGAGGTACTAGACTCGTACTCATTCCTCAGTGAATTTCATCATCAAAGAGTTAGCTTAGTTGTTTTGCTGAACAGTCACTTTTTAGTATAATATCCTGTTATATACAACAGCAACAAACATATCTGTGCTGTTTGCGTATGGTCTTATGTGGGGTGCATAACATCACTATTTCATGCTTGCTTCATTGACGACATTTGGGTGTAGATTTTGTTATTTTACTATATTTTTACTCTTTCACATCATCATCATCATCATCATCATCATCCTTTCCTACAAAAGTAGTCTTCTATGGACTGCAAGGCTCCAGGAAAGATATGTTTAGGACCAAATTCTAACCTGTTCTAGAACCTTTTGTATTTAGTGATAATTCAAAGCTGAAGAAAAGTTAGAGAAGAGGATTTCCACAATCCTAAACTCCTAAATTTCTAAAACTGCAGTGAAATATATATAGAAGGGAACTAGAGTTCAACTTGAGGTGCAGATAAATGCGACTATGCGAGACAAGAGTTGAGCAAAACATTTCCCATCGAAGGAGCATTGATTGTTGAGTTTATTATGTTGATTGTTTGAACATTAGAAGGGATTATGAGTTTACTTGGTTGATCTTTACCGTTATAACTTTTTTTATTTAAACTTTTGTAAGTTCTGTATATAAAGCAACATCCATACTGTGTTTGTTAGTAAGATACCAGAAGGATTAGTAGAGAATTAACAGCAACAAGAAACTACTATAGGAGATGTTTTCTTAGTAAAGTATTAAAAGTATTAAAATATAGAGGTGGTTACTACACCCAAACATTGAGAAGCTGAATTGATAACCTACAGAAATATTAGTGTCCTGTCCTTGCTTTACCTACTGCTTGCATGATTAAATTTGATCGACTTGTCTCGGTATCTGATACAGTCAAGTGATTTAGGATGGGAATATGGAGGGAGATCCGGAGCTTCTTGATGATTCTGAGTTCTACCAGCAACTACTCAAAGAGTTCTTTGAAACTTGTGATCTTTCTTCATCTGGTCAGTTACAACTTTCACTTTATCTGTTTAAATGCAACCCAAGATAATGTACGTATTAATAAACTCCAACCTATATTGTATACTACCTCCAGAAACTGCTTTGTATGCCTTAAAAAAGCTACAGCCGAAGAAGCGGAAGATAGTAGATCGCCGTGCATCTAAAAGCCGAAAGATAAGGTAACTTACTGTTTTTATTTCGCTTTGGGATGAAGAAAGTGGTTATTTTCAGCACCTCAAATGTTTTTTCTGTTTATCGCTAATATCCTTCAGGTACAATGTTCATGAAAAACTTGTTAATTTCATGGCTCCGCTGCCAATGGAGCTTCCTCCAATGGCCCCAAAGTTGTTTGAAAACGTATTTGGAATGGGAAAACAGAAAACATATACTGTTGTGGTGATGTCTTGAAGCCATAGTCTGATGAGATAAAACAAAACGAACTCAACGCTCCATCAAGTTTTACTGAGGATCCTCCGGTAGTAGATGCTGATTGCCTGCAAATTTTGTCAAGTAAAACGAACTGTATGATAGTTATGAGTTTTGATATTGTACCAAGTATAAGGACGGAAGTCCGAATAAGGGGATTAAAGTGCCTAGAATAGTGACTGACTACCGTTACAGGTTCTTGATTTTCTTGTTGCCACTCAAACCGCATGGAATTTATATTTCGAAAACTTGAAATGCCTGTACAATGTTCTTTTGCTACAGGACCGAATCTTAATTGTTAATCCCAAGACAAGTAGATCTGTAATTGAAGCCTGCTAGCCCAACAAGCACTTTTGTTTTGCGATAGGAAAGATATGTATCTTGATTATTCTGTCTATTTTATGATTCCAATTGCTGCAATCTACCTCTATTTCAATGCGGACAAGCCTGACAGGAACCGAGCTCGGCTACAGTTTCTATTTTACTCTAATGTACCAATCATTTCGCAACTATTTGTCTACATGACTTCTTGTTACCGGTTAGAGAAAAAAAAGGCAAAAGTCCTATATAACCCCATACTTTTTCAGCATCGGTTGTCCATTGAAAATTATGCTTTATGATAGTAACACAGCCACACAGGGCATAAATCTCAATGCATTAAGTTGATTTCTAGATTCACATGCATAACTTTTCATGGAAAAGTTGTTAAAGAAGTCTCAATTAATCCTTAAGCAAAGGAACATATACAGTCACCCTTTTAATAGTGGAATTGCCATCTAATCAAATGCCAGAGTCTTAACAGAGAGCAGGTGAATTCGAGCATCTTTTGGTTGGACTGTTGGAGTAGTATTTCTTACATGATGATGCTGGACTTTTTTTTTTGGTTGTAATTTTATAAATTATTAAAGACTAGGTTTGCCCGGCAGGTCTTCGGAACGGTGCATCTGGTTTAATTATATAAAATAGTTTGGGAGATCTAGCAAATTAATTGAAGTAGCAAATATATTATATGAGGAAGCAGTATATCTTTAAGCTTAGCCATCGCCTTATATCTTTAAGCTTAGCCATCGCCTTCTTGATCATTAACTTGAACTTACCTGGAATGCATATAGTTCGTTAGAAACACTGCATGAAGTTTTTTTTAACTTCAGCATCACTTTTAGATACTTGTAATAGTTATGCAAGAACATTATCATATATTTATAGAGCCACTATGAGCATGTCTAAATATAATGATAACGCATGTGCAGGTGTGAAGGTATTTACAATACCAATAATTTAAACATTTATTTTTCTGAGACTCAGTTTGCAATTGAAATACCTCTTATTATTATTTCAACCAAAATGAAATACATGAAGTTCTCAAAACTCTAAACCAAGCTAAACATTTATTTTATCTCCACTTTGTCTCCCCATTGCACCTTTATAAAAAAAAATTAAAATAGATAAATAACAAATTTACGTAAGCTGTCTTTTTTGAGTGGAGAGTTTGCACCCTTCACTGGTAAACTCCAATCATCCAAATCCTATATATCCAAACATATACTAAAAATTCTTATATGTTATGGTTTCTAATAACGAGTGTTTCTAATAACCAGTGAATGGAACATTTTACGATAGTATTTTCTCTTGTAGTAAAGAAATTAATGTTGCATATTTGCCAAATTATTTTAGGTTGCTGGTCAGCCTACCTGTCCTGCTATGGTTTGGAAGCCCAAATTGAGGTCACCAAATAATTCATCTCTCACTTGCGTACACCTTAAATCAAAACCAATAAAAAAAACTCATCAAATAAATCACTAAATTAAATTTTTGTAAACCCAAAAATAAAACAATCATACCTCTCTGAACTTAGATCCCATGCACACACAAAATCCGAGTCAGCAAAAAACTGAGTAATCCCCTGCACACACAAAATTAAAAATTAGAATGAGAATTCGGTTAATGAGATGAAATTAGAGTCGTCACATCGCATATAGAGGCTCTCGATTCGGTAGAGGGGAGTCGCCGATACGGAGTCGCTTGATATTTGCGCTCGATTTGCTGGAGGGGAGTCACCGATACGGAATCAGCAGCGGATCAGATATCGGCGACGGCCTCTTGATTGAGGTTCGACATTGGATTTGGATTTGCTTTGGGATTTCAAAATTTCAATTTTTTTTTGAAAATTACAAAATTTTGAAAATTTTGAAAATTTTAAAATTTAAAATTTTTATCTTAAAAAATTTTATTTTATTTTGTGAAATTTTCAATATTTTTTTAATTTTAAAAAGTTTAATTAAATTTTTTAAATATAATTTTTTGATTTATTTTTGAAGTTTTTTAAGTTTTAAATTTTTTATTTTTTTAAAAATTTTATTTTCTTAATTTTTTGAATAGGAAAGAGAGAGATAATTAAATAAATAAAGAAGTTGTTTTAGGTGAGGGGGTTTGAATTTGAGTTTTGGGAAAAAATTTTTGGAGAAAAAAAATATTTTATGAGATTAGATTTGGGCAAGAAGAGCCACTTGATTGCTTTCTTTATGTTTTATTATATAGATGGTCCATACCATCGAAATTTTATTAATCCATGGTACGAAGAATACACATACAGGGAGCAGTAAGAGCATCTGTAGTCGTTATTGTTAAATTTATCCATATATCGATAAATAGAAATAGAAATTTGAATTTCGCTGCACTCGTCGAAAGCTATATTATAGCAAACAATTATTTAATATTAAGCGACGACATTTCATATGCCGTCGGAGGCGAAAAAGCAAGCGGAATCGTCGGACGGCACACGAAGTGCCGTCCGTTTAAAAAAAAAACAAAAAAAAAAACCGCTAAAACCCGGCTTTAATCATTTTTTTGACCGAAATACCCTTCAGCGAAATCAAGTCATTCATTTTTTTTGAATTGAATGGGGGCAATCTCGTCATTCAGCGAATTTTTTTTTTTTAATAAATTCCCAACGGACGGCACATCAAGTGCCGTCCGGGAATAGGGGAAATGGCAGTGTGCTTTAATTGGACAGTGTGCTTTAATTGGATTTTTGGGATTTAATTAATCGGCTAAAATAGAAATTTTTCGAACGGACGGCATTTCAAGTGCCGTCCGACGCTTATAATAGTAATTTTTTTAGTGGGACGGCTCTTCGAACGCCGTCTCTCAGATATCGATAAAAGCTATATCACTTCTCATATATAGCAATCTACTGTAGCGTTTTATCGATAATACGATATATAGCAAACGACTGCAGCTGCTTTTTAACCTAAATATCGATATTATCGATATATAGCAAACCACTACAGATGCTCTAAGCTCTCAAAAATCCAAAAAAACACAAAAGATTGTCCCCACTCACTCACTCACTATTCCTCCCCTCCTTCTCTGTCCTCTCTCCTCATTACTGTGTTCAATCTTCTCTTCTCCTCTTCTTCTTGGCCGCTGTGATTCTTGCCCAAATATCAATAAAATTCATAATTAAATTAACGACCACATCACAGTTCAAAATGACATTTTGAAAACAAGCTTTATTTGAAGTTATTCATAAACCGCAAAAAATGCCAGCAACAGTTACAATGATGCTGGACTTTTTCAATGAATAAAATTATTTTAAATGACCTTATTTCCTTTTATTTTGCTTTATCTTATTTTGTTTTGTTTTAATTTAATTTACGATATTTTATTATTTTTTACTTTGTTTGTTTGTTTCAAGGAAATCTATGTATGTAGTGCACATGCTTCTCGCATCTACACAAATCATGATTTAGAGTATGTATACTAGTAATTTATACGTGCGATGCACGTCTTAATAAATATAGTTTTTTTAAAGTAAAAATTTAGATGTAGTGTGGGTTTGAACCTAAGACCTCCTTTATAATAGTTATGCACATGTGTTATACGGGTTGGTAGATTTACAAATTTACAAATGACACTAAGGTCTTCTCTCATTATAATATTAGATAGATTAGATTAGATTAGATTAGAGTTTTAAAGTAAAAATTTAGATGTAGTGTGGGTTTGAACCTAAGACCCCCTTTATAATAGTTATGCACATGTGTTGCACGTGTTGGTAGATTTACAAATTTACAAATGACACTAAGACATTCTCCCATTATAATATTATATTAGATTAGAGTTTTAAAGTAAAAATTTAGATGTAGTGTGAGTTTGAACCTAAGACTTCCTTTATAATAATTATGCACATGTGTTGCACGTCTTGGTAGATTTACAAATTTACAAATGACACTAAAACCTTCTCCCATTATAATATTAGAGATATGTGTGTATTGATTGCATTGAGAGGAGAAGCGGCATGCCTCCACTTACATCGATTTTAATTAATTGAGTATAATTTAATTTAGTTTAATTTCTTTAATATTGTTTTGTTTGGGATGAGTACAACTAAGTGCATTCAAATCAATTATATATTGTTAAGATAAATCAGAGAGATGAAAACAATACTGAATATTGAATTGAGAAATAATTGAGTACAATATCTCCTATATATAGGAGTGAACCAAATACAAAATTAGCCCAATACCCAATATGAGACTATAATATCTAACACCCCCTCTCAAACTCATGGTGGGTCAAACAATGTGAGTTTGCCTACTAAATATCGAAATTTCTGAACAGTATGAGATTTGGTGAAGAAGTATGCCGTCTGCTGTGATGATGTAATAGAATGAAGAGAAATGGTCCCTGCTTCAAAGCGCTCACGAACATAATGACAATCAATCTCAATATGCTTCGTTCGCTCATGGAAGACCGGGTTTCTTGCAATGTGTAGTGCACTCCGGTTATCACAATGAAGAGGAGTAGGTCCTGAAAGAGTGACACTCATATCTGATAAAAGCCAACGAATATGAACAATCTCTCTAGTAGTAGCTACCATTGCTCTGTACTCAACTTCGGTCGAAGAACATGCAACAACTACCTGTTTCTTACTTTGCCATGAGATCAGCGAATCACCAAGAAATAAACAGAAACCGGTGGTAGAACGTCTGTGTTGCTGCTGAAATCGGTGTGGGGGCAAACAGATAGATTTGTGGATTCGAGAGAAGTTGAATAGTCAAACCTGAACGACTTCACCGTAGTTTGACCGAGATCCTTTCGCCGTTGACCTGCAAAAAGTGCAAGACACCGGGGTTGATCCCGGCGACGCACCCTCCGACGCTCTTGTCAGTAATCTGAATGATTAAGAAAAAGCTTTAAATGACAAAAGATTGATTATCTGGTAACAGTGGGGGGAGAGGGGTATTTATAGCCGACTTAAGATCAGTTTCAGGATAAGATCAAATCCCTACTTCCCGATGTAAATGGATAGAAGCGGTTAAGACCACTGTTTAAGGATAATCATAAATCTGAATTCTCTCATATCCAGTCAGACTGGGTTTCTTACGGGTTGGAACTCGTACCCAGCAAGACAGATCCGTTTATGGATTATTGGGCTTTGAAGAAAGACCCAGTTCCCATTTCAGATCCGTTTGTAGGTGAAATTCACATTTTTTAGGCTCGTGATATGGCTAAAAATTTGGTTAAATCGGAACCATTCAAATCGAGCACGAATCTTAAAGCTCTTTAATATAAAATAAGTTTCCAATAATTATATTATATTATACCTATATCTTATACAAACAGAAGAGAGAGTCTGCCCCTTCTCTCTTTTCTCTATTTTAAATAGAGAAAGAAAAGGAAAAGTAGAGAATCATATTTAACTAATACGTGCACTGTACATAATTTTATTAAAAAACTAAAACAAAATAAAATCCTCAATCCCTCAAATTCAGTCTAATCCCTCTCACTTTCCTAATATCACAAAATTTTACAAATGAGACTAAAACAGTCAAATACAAAATTTCACGAAAACGGCCGGTAACTGTGGACTATAACCCACAAAATGAGGCGAAAATAGTAAAATATGAAATCTCATGAAAGTGATCGAAAACAGTGTACTATAGACCCACAAAATGAGGAAAATAAAAAATCTCACGAAAGTGGCCGAAAATTGTGAACTATAGCCCACAAATGAGGCTAAAACAGTCAAATACAAAATTTTACGAAAATGGCCGCAAACTGTGGACTATGAGGCCAAAACAGTAAAATTCGAAATCTCATGAAATTGATCGAAAACAATGTACTATAGCCCACAAAATGAGGGAAATATAAAATCTCACGAAAGTGGCCGAAAGCTGTGGACTATAGCCCACAAATGCGGGTAAAATAGTCAAATACAAAATTTTACGAAAACGGCCGGAAACTGTGGAATATGAGGCCAAAACAGTAAAATACGAAATCTCATGAAAGTGATCGACAAAAGTGTACTATAGCCCACAAAACGAGGAAAATATAAAATCTCACGAAAGTGACCGAAAACTGTGGACTATATCCCACAAATGAGGCTAAAACAATCAAATATAGAACTTCAAGAAAACGGTCGGAAACTGTGGACTATAACCTACAAAATAAGGCTAAAAAAGTAAAATATTAAATCTCATGAAAGTGATCGAAAATAGTGTACAATAGTCCACAAAATGAGGGAAATAAAAAACCTCACGAATGTGGCCGAAAACTATGGGCTATAGCCCACAAATGAGCCTAAAACAGTCCAACACAAAATTTCACGAAAACGGCCAGAAACTGTGGATTATGAGGCCAAAACAATAAAATACAAAATCTCATGAAAGTGATCGAAAATTGTGTACTATGGCCCACAAAATGAGGATATATTAAATCTCACGAAAGTTGCCGAAAACTATGGGCTATAGCCCACAAATGAGGCTGGAACAGTAAAATACAAAATTTAACGAAAATTTTCGGAAACTTTGGACTATAACCAACAAAATGTGGCCAAAATAGTAAAATAAGAAATCTCATGAAATTGATCAGAAATAGTGTACTAGCCCACAAAATGAGGGAGAAAAATCTCACAAAAGTGGCCGAAAACTGTAGACTATGGCCCACAAATAAGGCTAAAACAGTCAAATACAAAATTTCACGCAAATCGCCGAAAACTGCGGACTATAACCCCCAAAATGAGGTCAAAATACTGAAATACGCATGAAAGTGATCGGAAATAGTATATTATAGCCCACAAAATGAGGTAATAAAAATTCTCACCAAAGCGGCCGAAAACTGTGGATTATAGCCCACAAATGAGGCTAAAAAAGTCAAATACAAAATTTCACGAAAAGGGTCGGAAACTGTGGACCCTACTGATATGGCTAAAATCGGGGTTCGATCAGGACCGCCCAAATCAGGCACGAATCTTGACGCCCGGGGGTAAAATGGTAATTCCATGTGCAAACGGGTCCAAAGCAGGTACTGGGTCTCTTTTGCAAAGAACCAATAACCCGCGAATGGATCCGCCTTAGCCGGGTACGGGTTCCGACCCGATACAAACCCGGCCCAACAAGAGGGAATCAAGGCCACTGATTTGACCAAATCAAAGAGCTTGATTGACAGCCACTGATTTGACCAAATCAAAGGGCTTGATTGACAGTTACCCTCTCACCTGGGGATTAGGGATTAATTTCCTAAACTAATTGGGAGGATTTCACTCCAAACAGTTGGACAGGAAATCTGGCCCCTAACTTCACTCCTATGGCGGCTATAAATACCTCCAACCTACAAATGTCACAGGTTAATCACTCTTTCCACACCTTAAGCCCTTTCTTTAAATTCTCCACTGTTTACTGACAAGAGCGTCGGAGGGTGCGTCGCCGGAATCAACCCCGGTGTTTCGCACTTCCTTGCAGGTCGCGGCAGGAGCAAGAAGGCTGAGTCAACTGTTCAGGTTTTTCTCGGACTCACAAATTCTATCTGATTACCCCCACACCGAAATCAGCGGTAACACCTACAAAATGAGGAAAAATAGTGAAATACGCAAGAAAGTGATCGAAAACAGTGTACTATAGTCCATAAAATGAGGTAATATAAAAATTCTCACGAAAGTGGCCGAAAATTATGGACTGTAGCCTACAAATGAGGCTAAAACAGACATACAAATTTCACAAAAACGGCCGAAAACTGTGGACTATAACCTTCAAAATGAGGGCAAAACAGTAAAATACGAAATCTCATGAAAGTGATCGAAAACAGTGTACTATTGCCCACAAAATGAGGGAAATAAAAAATTCAAACGAAAGTGGCCGAAAACTATTACCTCATTTTGTGGCCGAAAACTATTACCTCAGTTTTCGGCCACTTTCGTTTGAATTTTTTATTTCCCTCATTTTGTGGGCAATAGTACACTGTTTTCGATCACTTTCATGAGATTTCGTATTTTACTGTTTTGCCCTCATTTTGAAGGTTATAGTCCACAGTTTTCGGCCGTTTTTGTGAAATTTGTATGTCTGTTTTAGCCTCATTTGTAGGCTACAGTCTATAATTTTCGGCCACTTTCGTGAGAATTTTTATATTACCTCATTTTGAAGGTTATAGTCCACAGTTTTCGATCACTTTCTTGCGTATTTCACTATTTTTCCTCATTTTGTAGGTGTTACCGCTGATTTCGGTGTGGGGGTAATCAGATAGAATTTGTGAGTCCGAGAAAAACCTGAACAGTTGACTCAGCCTTCTTGCTCCTGCCGCGACCTGCAAGGAAGTGCGAAACACCGGGGTTGATTCCGGCGACGCACCCTCCGATGCTCTTGTCAGTAAACAGTGGAGAATTTAAAGAAAGGGCTTAAGGTGTGGAAAGAGTGATTAACCTGTGACATTTGTAGGTTGGAGGTATTTATAGCCGCCATAGGAGTGAAGTTAGGGGCCAGATTTCCTGTCCAACTGTTTGGAGTGAAATCCTCCCAATTAGTTTAGGAAATTAATCCCTAATCCCCAGGTGAGAGGGTAACTGTCAATCAAGCCCTTTGATTTGGTCAAATCAGTGGCTGTCAATCAAGCTCTTTGATTTGGTCAAATCAGTGGCCTTGATTCCCTCTTGTTGGGCCGGGTTTGTATCGGGTCGAAACCCGTACCCGGCTAAGGCGGATCCATTCGCGGGTTATTGGTTCTTTGCAAAAGAGACCCAGTACCTGCTTTGGACCCGTTTGCACGTGGAATTACCATTTTACCCCCGGGCGTCAAGATTCGTGCCTGATTTGGGCGGTCCTGATCGAACCCCGATTTTAGCCATATCAGTAGGGTCCACAGTTTCCGACCCTTTTCGTGAAATTTTGTATTTGACTTTTTTAGCCTCATTTGTGGGCTATAATCCACAGTTTTCGGCCGCTTTGGTGAGAATTTTTATTACCTCATTTTGTGGGCTATAATATACTATTTCCGATCACTTTCATGCGTATTTCAGTATTTTGACCTCATTTTGGGGGTTATAGTCCGCAGTTTTCGGCGATTTGCGTGAAATTTTGTATTTGACTGTTTTAGCCTTATTTGTGGGCCATAGTCTACAGTTTTCGGCCACTTTTGTGAGATTTTTCTCCCTCATTTTGTGGGCTAGTACACTATTTCTGATCAATTTCATGAGATTTCTTATTTTACTATTTTGGCCACATTTTGTTGGTTATAGTCCAAAGTTTCCGAAAATTTTCGTTAAATTTTGTATTTTACTGTTCCAGCCTCATTTGTGGGCTATAGCCCATAGTTTTCGGCAACTTTCGTGAGATTTAATATATCCTCATTTTGTGGGCCATAGTACACAATTTTCGATCACTTTCATGAGATTTTGTATTTTATTGTTTTGGCCTCATAATCCACAGTTTCTGGCCGTTTTCGTGAAATTTTGTGTTGGACTGTTTTAGGCTCATTTGTGGGCTATAGCCCATAGTTTTCGGCCACATTCGTGAGGTTTTTTATTTCCCTCATTTTGTGGACTATTGTACACTATTTTCGATCACTTTCATGAGATTTAATATTTTACTTTTTTAGCCTTATTTTGTAGGTTATAGTCCACAGTTTCCGACCGTTTTCTTGAAGTTCTATATTTGATTGTTTTAGCCTCATTTGTGGGATATAGTCCACAGTTTTCGGTCACTTTCGTGAGATTTTATATTTTCCTCGTTTTGTGGGCTATAGTACACTTTTGTCGATCACTTTCATGAGATTTCGTATTTTACTGTTTTGGCCTCATATTCCACAGTTTCCGGCCGTTTTCGTAAAATTTTGTATTTGACTATTTTACCCGCATTTGTGGGCTATAGTCCACAGCTTTCGGCCACTTTCGTGAGATTTTATATTTCCCTCATTTTGTGGGCTATAGTACATTGTTTTCGATCAATTTCATGAGATTTCGAATTTTACTGTTTTGGCCTCATAGTCCACAGTTTGCGGCCATTTTCGTAAAATTTTGTATTTGACTGTTTTAGCCTCATTTGTGGGCTATAGTTCACAATTTTCGGCCACTTTCGTGAGATTTTTTATTTTCCTCATTTTGTGGGTCTATAGTACACTGTTTTCGATCACTTTCATGAGATTTCATATTTTACTATTTTCGCCTCATTTTGTGGGTTATAGTCCACAGTTACCGGCCGTTTTCGTGAAATTTTGTATTTGACTGTTTTAGTCTCATTTGTAAAATTTTGTGATATTAGGAAAGTGAGAGGGATTAGACTGAATTTGAGGGATTGAGGATTTTATTTTGTTTTAGTTTTTTAATAAAATTATGTACAGTGCACGTATTAGTTAAATATGATTCTCTACTTTTCCTTTTCTTTCTCTATTTAAAATAGAGAAAAGAGAGAAGGGGCAGACTCTCTCTTCTGTTTGTATAAGATATAGGTATAATATAATATAATTATTGGAAACTTATTTTATATTAAAGAGCTTTAAGATTCGTGCTCGATTTGAATGGTTCCGATTTAACCAAATTTTTAGCCATATCACGAGCCTAAAAAATGTGAATTTCACCTACAAACGGATCTGAAATGGGAACTGGGTCTTTCTTCAAAGCCCAATAATCCATAAACGGATCTGTCTTGCTGGGTACGAGTTCCAACCCGTAAGAAACCCAGTCTGACTGGATATGAGAGAATTCAGATTTATGATTATCCTTAAACAGTGGTCTTAACCGCTTCTATCCATTTACATCGGGAAGTAGGGATTTGATCTTATCCTGAAACTGATCTTAAGTCGGCTATAAATACCCCTCTCCCCCCACTGTTACCAGATAATCAATCTTTTGTCATTTAAAGCTTTTTCTTAATCATTCAGATTACTGACAAGAGCGTCGGAGGGTGCGTCGCCGGGATCAACCCCGGTGTCTTGCACTTTTTGCAGGTCAACGGCGAAAGGATCTCGGTCAAACTACGGTGAAGTCGTTCAGGTTTGACTATTCAACTTCTCTCGAATCCACAAATCTATCTGTTTGCCCCCACACCGATTTCAGCAGCAACACAGACGTTCTACCACCGGTTTCTGTTTATTTCTTGGTGATTCGCTGATCTCATGGCAAAGTAAGAAACAGGTAGTTGTTGCATGTTCTTCGACCGAAGTTGAGTACAGAGCAATGGTAGCTACTACTAGAGAGATTGTTCATATTCGTTGGCTTTTATCAGATATGAGTGTCACTCTTTCAGGACCTACTCCTCTTCATTGTGATAACCGGAGTGCACTACACATTGCAAGAAACCCGGTCTTCCATGAGCGAACGAAGCATATTGAGATTGATTGTCATTATGTTCGTGAGCGCTTTGAAGCAGGGACCATTTCTCTTCATTCTATTACATCATCACAGCAGACGGCATACTTCTTCACCAAATCTCATACTGTTCAGAAATTTCGATATTTAGTAGGCAAACTCACATTGTTTGACCCACCATGAGTTTGAGAGGGGGTGTTAGATATTATAGTCTCATATTGGGTATTGGGCTAATTTTGTATTTGGTTCACTCCTATATATAGGAGATATTGTACTCAATTATTTCTCAATTCAATATTCAGTATTGTTTTCATCTCTCTGATTTATCTTAACAATATATAATTGATTTGAATGCACTTAGTTGTACTCATCCCAAACAAAACAATATTAAAGAAATTAAACTAAATTAAATTATACTCAATTAATTAAAATCGATGTAAGTGGAGGCATGCCGCTTCTCCTCTCAATGCAATCAATACACACATATCTCTAATATTATAATGGGAGAAGGTTTTAGTGTCATTTGTAAATTTGTAAATCTACCAAGACGTGCAACACATGTGCATAATTATTATAAAGGAAGTCTTAGGTTCAAACTCACACTACATCTAAATTTTTACTTTAAAACTCTAATCTAATATAATATTATAATGGGAGAATGTCTTAGTGTCATTTGTAAATTTGTAAATCTACCAACACGTGCAACACATGTGCATAACTATTATAAAGGGGGTCTTAGGTTCAAACCCACACTACATCTAAATTTTTACTTTAAAACTCTAATCTAATCTAATCTAATCTATCTAATATTATAATGAGAGAAGACCTTAGTGTCATTTGTAAATTTGTAAATCTACCAACCCGTATAACACATGTGCATAACTATTATAAAGGAGGTCTTAGGTTCAAACCCACACTACATCTAAATTTTTACTTTAAAAAAACTATATTTATTAAGACGTGCATCGCACGTATAAATTACTAGTATACATACTCTAAATCATGATTTGTGTAGATGCGAGAAGCATGTGCACTACATACATAGATTTCCTTGAAACAAACAAACAAAGTAAAAAATAATAAAATATCGTAAATTAAATTAAAACAAAACAAAATAAGATAAAGCAAAATAAAAGGAAATAAGGTCATTTAAAATAATTTTATTCATTGAAAAAGTCCAGCATCATTGTAACTGTTGCTGGCATTTTTTGCGGTTTATGAATAACTTCAAATAAAGCTTGTTTTCAAAATGTCATTTTGAACTGTGATGTGGTCGTTAATTTAATTATGAATTTTATTGATATTTGGGCAAGAATCACAGCGGCCAAGAAGAAGAGGAGAAGAGAAGATTGAACACAGTAATGAGGAGAGAGGACAGAGAAGGAGGGGAGGAATAGTGAGTGAGTGAGTGGGGACAATCTTTTGTGTTTTTTTGGATTTTTGAGAGCTTAGAGCATCTGTAGTGGTTTGCTATATATCGATAATATCGATATTTAGGTTAAAAAGCAGCTGCAGTCGTTTGCTATATATCGTATTATCGATAAAACGCTACAGTAGATTGCTATATATGAGAAGTGATATAGCTTTTATCGATATCTGAGAGACGGCGTTCGAAGAGCCGTCCCACTAAAAAAATTACTATTATAAGCGTCGGACGGCACTTGAAATGTCGTCCGTTCGAAAAATTTCTATTTTAGCCGATTAATTAAATCCCAAAAATCCAATTAAAGCACACTGTCCAATTAAAGCACACTGCCATTTCCCCTATTCCCGGACGGCACTTGATGTGCCGTCCGTTGGGAATTTATTAAAAAAAAAAAATTCGCTGAATGACGAGATTGCCCCCATTCAATTCAAAAAAAATGAATGACTTGATTTCGCTGAAGGGTATTTCGATCAAAAAAATGATTAAAGCCGGGTTTTAGCGGTTTTTTTTTTTGTTTTTTTTTTAAACGGACGGCACTTCGTGTGCCGTCCGACGATTCCGCTTGCTTTTTCGCCTCCGACGGCATATGAAATGTCGTCGCTTAATATTAAATAATTGTTTGCTATAATATAGCTTTCGACGAGTGCAGCGAAATTCAAATTTCTATTTCTATTTATCGATATATGGATAAATTTAACAATAACGACTACAGATGCTCTTACTGCTCCCTGTATGTGTATTCTTCGTACCATGGATTAATAAAATTTCGATGGTATGGACCATCTATATAATAAAACATAAAGAAAGCAATCAAGTGGCTCTTCTTGCCCAAATCTAATCTCATAAAATATTTTTTTTCTCCAAAAGTTTTTTCCCAAAACTCAAATTCAAACCCCCTCACCTAAAACAACTTCTTTATTTATTTAATTATCTCTCTCTTTCCTATTCAAAAAATTAAGAAAATAAAATTTTTAAAAAAATAAAAAATTTAAAACTTAAAAAACTTCAAAAATAAATCAAAAAATTATATTTAAAAAATTTAATTAAACTTTTTAAAATTAAAAAAATATTGAAAATTTCACAAAATAAAATAAAATTTTTTAAGATAAAAATTTTAAATTTTAAAATTTTCAAAATTTTCAAAATTTTGTAATTTTCAAAAAAAAATTGAAATTTTGAAATCCCAAAGCAAATCCAAATCCAATGTCGAACCTCAATCAAGAGGCCGTCGCCGATATCTGATCCGCTGCTGATTCCGTATCGGTGACTCCCCTCCAGCAAATCGAGCGCAAATATCAAGCGACTCCGTATCGGCGACTCCCCTCTACCGAATCGAGAGCCTCTATATGCGATGTGACGACTCTAATTTCATCTCATTAACCGAATTCTCATTCTAATTTTTAATTTTGTGTGTGCAGGGGATTACTCAGTTTTTTGCTGACTCGGATTTTGTGTGTGCATGGGATCTAAGTTCAGAGAGGTATGATTGTTTTATTTTTGGGTTTACAAAAATTTAATTTAGTGATTTATTTGATGAGTTTTTTTTATTGGTTTTGATTTAAGGTGTACGCAAGTGAGAGATGAATTATTTGGTGACCTCAATTTGGGCTTCCAAACCATAGCAGGACAGGTAGGCTGACCAGCAACCTAAAATAATTTGGCAAATATGCAACATTAATTTCTTTACTACAAGAGAAAATACTATCGTAAAATGTTCCATTCACTGGTTATTAGAAACACTCGTTATTAGAAACCATAACATATAAGAATTTTTAGTATATGTTTGGATATATAGGATTTGGATGATTGGAGTTTACCAGTGAAGGGTGCAAACTCTCCACTCAAAAAAGACAGCTTACGTAAATTTGTTATTTATCTATTTTAATTTTTTTTTTATAAAGGTGCAATGGGGAGACAAAGTGGAGATAAAATAAATGTTTAGCTTGGTTTAGAGTTTTGAGAACTTCATGTATTTCATTTTGGTTGAAATAATAATAAGAGGTATTTCAATTGCAAACTGAGTCTCAGAAAAATAAATGTTTAAATTATTGGTATTGTAAATACCTTCACACCTGCACATGCGTTATCATTATATTTAGACATGCTCATAGTGGCTCTATAAATATATGATAATGTTCTTGCATAACTATTACAAGTATCTAAAAGTGATGCTGAAGTTAAAAAAAACTTCATGCAGTGTTTCTAACGAACTATATGCATTCCAGGTAAGTTCAAGTTAATGATCAAGAAGGCGATGGCTAAGCTTAAAGATATAAGGCGATGGCTAAGCTTAAAGATATACTGCTTCCTCATATAATATATTTGCTACTTCAATTAATTTGCTAGATCTCCCAAACTATTTTATATAATTAAACCAGATGCACCGTTCCGAAGACCTGCCGGGCAAACCTAGTCTTTAATAATTTATAAAATTACAACCAAAAAAAAAAGTCCAGCATCATCATGTAAGAAATACTACTCCAACAGTCCAACCAAAAGATGCTCGAATTCACCTGCTCTCTGTTAAGACTCTGGCATTTGATTAGATGGCAATTCCACTATTAAAAGGGTGACTGTATATGTTCCTTTGCTTAAGGATTAATTGAGACTTCTTTAACAACTTTTCCATGAAAAGTTATGCATGTGAATCTAGAAATCAACTTAATGCATTGAGATTTATGCCCTGTGTGGCTGTGTTACTATCATAAAGCATAATTTTCAATGGACAACCGATGCTGAAAAAGTATGGGGTTATATAGGACTTTTGCCTTTTTTTTCTCTAACCGGTAACAAGAAGTCATGTAGACAAATAGTTGCGAAATGATTGGTACATTAGAGTAAAATAGAAACTGTAGCCGAGCTCGGTTCCTGTCAGGCTTGTCCGCATTGAAATAGAGGTAGATTGCAGCAATTGGAATCATAAAATAGACAGAATAATCAAGATACATATCTTTCCTATCGCAAAACAAAAGTGCTTGTTGGGCTAGCAGGCTTCAATTACAGATCTACTTGTCTTGGGATTAACAATTAAGATTCGGTCCTGTAGCAAAAGAACATTGTACAGGCATTTCAAGTTTTCGAAATATAAATTCCATGCGGTTTGAGTGGCAACAAGAAAATCAAGAACCTGTAACGGTAGTCAGTCACTATTCTAGGCACTTTAATCCCCTTATTCGGACTTCCGTCCTTATACTTGGTACAATATCAAAACTCATAACTATCATACAGTTCGTTTTACTTGACAAAATTTGCAGGCAATCAGCATCTACTACCGGAGGATCCTCAGTAAAACTTGATGGAGCGTTGAGTTCGTTTTGTTTTATCTCATCAGACTATGGCTTCAAGACATCACCACAACAGTATATGTTTTCTGTTTTCCCATTCCAAATACGTTTTCAAACAACTTTGGGGCCATTGGAGGAAGCTCCATTGGCAGCGGAGCCATGAAATTAACAAGTTTTTCATGAACATTGTACCTGAAGGATATTAGCGATAAACAGAAAAAACATTTGAGGTGCTGAAAATAACCACTTTCTTCATCCCAAAGCGAAATAAAAACAGTAAGTTACCTTATCTTTCGGCTTTTAGATGCACGGCGATCTACTATCTTCCGCTTCTTCGGCTGTAGCTTTTTTAAGGCATACAAAGCAGTTTCTGGAGGTAGTATACAATATAGGTTGGAGTTTATTAATACGTACATTATCTTGGGTTGCATTTAAACAGATAAAGTGAAAGTTGTAACTGACCAGATGAAGAAAGATCACAAGTTTCAAAGAACTCTTTGAGTAGTTGCTGGTAGAACTCAGAATCATCAAGAAGCTCCGGATCTCCCTCCATATTCCCATCCTAAATCACTTGACTGTATCAGATACCGAGACAAGTCGATCAAATTTAATCATGCAAGCAGTAGGTAAAGCAAGGACAGGACACTAATATTTCTGTAGGTTATCAATTCAGCTTCTCAATGTTTGGGTGTAGTAACCACCTCTATATTTTAATACTTTTAATACTTTACTAAGAAAACATCTCCTATAGTAGTTTCTTGTTGCTGTTAATTCTCTACTAATCCTTCTGGTATCTTACTAACAAACACAGTATGGATGTTGCTTTATATACAGAACTTACAAAAGTTTAAATAAAAAAAGTTATAACGGTAAAGATCAACCAAGTAAACTCATAATCCCTTCTAATGTTCAAACAATCAACATAATAAACTCAACAATCAATGCTCCTTCGATGGGAAATGTTTTGCTCAACTCTTGTCTCGCATAGTCGCATTTATCTGCACCTCAAGTTGAACTCTAGTTCCCTTCTATATATATTTCACTGCAGTTTTAGAAATTTAGGAGTTTAGGATTGTGGAAATCCTCTTCTCTAACTTTTCTTCAGCTTTGAATTATCACTAAATACAAAAGGTTCTAGAACAGGTTAGAATTTGGTCCTAAACATATCTTTCCTGGAGCCTTGCAGTCCATAGAAGACTACTTTTGTAGGAAAGGATGATGATGATGATGATGATGATGATGTGAAAGAGTAAAAATATAGTAAAATAACAAAATCTACACCCAAATGTCGTCAATGAAGCAAGCATGAAATAGTGATGTTATGCACCCCACATAAGACCATACGCAAACAGCACAGATATGTTTGTTGCTGTTGTATATAACAGGATATTATACTAAAAAGTGACTGTTCAGCAAAACAACTAAGCTAACTCTTTGATGATGAAATTCACTGAGGAATGAGTACGAGTCTAGTACCTCTTTTGTACTTTCAGAATCCTCTGAGACCTGTAAAGCACATAAAATTAACTGATATTAGTTTGCTGCAATTCAGATACAAAACAAAACTTAAGGCACAAATTTTGTAAATGATGCCAAACTCACATTTCCAAGAACACCAACAGACGACCTCCTTAGCTGCATTCTCTTAATCATTCTGCTTGGATCCCTCATGTAGGCAGCTACTTGTTCACTAGTGTCCTGCATTCATATAAGAGTAGAACATACAGGGCTTTAACCCAGAACTTCCTAGAACAGATTGCTCTAATGATTATAGATGATGGTAGTTCAAAATACCTTATTAAAGGCATGCAATTTTCCTTTGAAGGCAGCAGCACCAGTATTTACTTGCGCCTTTCTATGCCATTTGTCAAAACTATAAGACAAAATATACAATGTATCACATTGAGGGTGGTATCAACCTTCCATCACATAAAGGTCTCTTTCTTTGGATGAAAACCAACCAAATTATGATCATTTGATCTATTTAGATTGTAAACCCATCTACCTCTATGTTTAAACGACAAACATGTACCCAAGGAAAAATGTAGTATGAGTTTGACCAATAAACAAAGTCGTTTACTCTCTACCTCTCCAATGAAAACCACATCAGGAAGCTGCCAGTGGACAGCTTTTACCCCTCTTTTGTGCGTGATGTATCTTTATAGGTGTTTATTATGTAATATGTAAACACTACAGTTAACCACAGTCAAATTGACTGTGTTCAGTTAACCACAGTCAAATTGACTGTGTTGCTCAGTGATGATCTAGCTTGTGGTGAACCTGCGTGAAACAACTCATAGTGCCTACTACATAGTTCTCATGGTTAAAACCTAGTATTTCAAAATTTGCAACTATAAATATATAAAGATGGTGGACAAAATTAACCCAATGCCTAAGACATCAACTGAGTTATCTATATTTATTACTCAACCTAGTCTTTTGATTTAGTTTGCTGACCTAGTTGCTACAAAAATTACTTGAAATTAGCAGTTCAATCATATTAGGCTTGATTAAGTCCCTAACAAATTATGTTGACTGGTAGTTTAGCTACTCTTTCACTTGGTTTTGGAATCTTTTGTCGGAATTTTAAGGATAAGTTGATTTTCATGTGAAATAGATAACTTTACTAGCCGGAATTTCACCGATTGAAGTATCTCCTAATATGTCTCATATGATGGTTTGATATTTTCCACTTGCTAAGAAGTATGGACATAGACAACCAACATAGACATGATGTGACTCGATACCCTCACCACACACAACAACAAAGCCTTTATCCCAAATTTTTGGGGTCGGCTACATGAATCTTTCTCCTTTCAACTTTATTATGGGCCACCTCCTTCGTCAAATTAACACATTCCAAATCTCTATTAATAGCTTCTATCCATGTTCATTTCGGTTTACCACTAGTCCTTTTTGATCCCCTAACTTGAATCCTATCAATTTTCCTATTTGGGGCTTTTAACGATCTTCTCTGTATGTGTCCAAACCACCTCAACCAATTATCTCGCATTTTATCTTCAATTGGGCAACCTTCATCTTTCTTCTGTATACATTCATTTCTTATTTTGTTCCCACTCATGCACCTTGACATCCTCATTTCGGTTGCACTCATTTTTTGAACTTGTTGTTTTTACCCTGACCTAGGCAGTTAAAATCGGTTTTTGGAACTAATCGGTCTAGGAACGATTAATGATTAATCGGTTAATCGGAAAATAATCGGGGATTAAATTGAAAAAATCGTTATATATATATATAGCAACCCTAAATCCTAACATAAAACTATTATGAAATTATCAAATAGAAAAATATAGTTATAGATAAAAAGAAGAGAGTACTTGGTTTGAGCTGAGTTTAGATTCTGGATGTGGGTCGGATCGGGTTTGCTGGTCGATTCCATCAAACAAAAACAATCGAGGAGGATGAGCAGCGCGAGCAGCAAGAGGATGAAGTGCAACAGATGCAGATCGGGTCAAGAATGCGACGGCGCAGAGAGAACAACGGCGGGTCAGGTTTGGATTTGCTCGAGGAAGAAGAAGAGAGGCGACTTGTCGGGTTTGGATTTGCACGAGGACCGGAAGAGATTTGAATTTTGGATTTGAATTTGAGTTTGGACTGGATTGAGCCCAAATAATGCAAACAAGCATAAAAATTAGAGGTGATTTAATCGGTTAATCGGTCACTTAAAATCAGCCGATTAACCATTGATCGGACGATTATACCCGATTAAATCGCTAACTATTGAAATATTATAAATCGCTAAAAAAATAATCGCTTAGCCTCCGATTAGCGATTAATCGGGGATTAACCAGGCATAATCGGGGATTTTAACTGCTTAGACCCTAACACACAGAACATTATGATATACTAGATTGAAATAAAGGTGTTCCGCACAAGTGTCAGGCACAAGACGGCTTCCAAATACAAGTATATGTGCTTTTTAACCCACATGCCTTGCATGTACGGAGAAGTACACTAGACTTACTGACATGGCCATTTCTTCTACTGTTCTTACAAAACCAAGCTAAAGGGAAACTGTAAAGTTAATTAGACCAGCTGATTTGGCTACCAATTATGTCGATCTATCCACTCTCTCAATTATTCAACTACTGAACAATTCTCCTAGTCAGCAACAGGAAAATTTTCTCTTAAAACTCACTATGCATGTCAAGCAGAGGTAAGGTTCTTCAATTTGAATCAAATTAAACCACACTCTACCGCACCTACATTCACTTGAACTGCTGGATTCACACAAATTCTAAACCACTAGAGCTAACATGCTAATTATCACTACTCATTTCAGCTTTCTACTCAGTGCTATGCATTTTAAGGCCAGATGAATGCAACAAAGTTAAATAAAATGGAAAGAACATGCAGTGCACAAAACCCAGGAGGGTTGAATCCTTACTGCTCCCTGTTCTGAATATCATGAAGCTCCTTTTCAAGCTCTTCCATCTCCGCATATTTCGCTCCCTCAAATTTGCCACCACCATTTTCTTCCTCCTAAACCAAAAATTAGATATACACACCAAAATTAAAATAAAATAGTACTGTTTTTTAAAAAAATAAATAAAAATCATATTAAAAAAATACCATCTCGTCTTCTTCTTCATCACCATCGTCTTCAAAGCCACTTCCACTCTCCTCATCGTAATTCATTGCATCATCATCGGATTCAAACTGATCCGAACCCAATCTCATCTCACCCTTTGATTCGCTCTCAATTTCCTCCTCTTCTGAACTAACCAATCTCTCTTCTTCCACAATCTTCAATTTCTTCGAACCCGACCCCATCTCTGGTAAAAAAAAAAAAAATCATAAAATGTAACATTCAAAAATAAAAAAATATATAAAGTTGCAACTCCAAATCTAATTCATTTTTGCAACTCCAAATCTAATTTTTGCAACCTCTCATTCACCAAAAATCAAAAAATATACAATGTAACATTCAAAAATCAAAAATCAAAAATTCAGTTAATTAAGATTAACCTATCATTTCAAATTTTTGCAACTCCAAATCTTATCAAGATTAACCTATCTTAGTATCATTATTAATCTGATTCAGTTAATCTAATTCAATTTTGCGACTTCAAAATCCAAATCGAAATAGAGACAGAGTTAGAGAGAGAAAGACTGGAAGAGTACCAGAGAGAGAGAGAGAGAGGCAGAGAGCAACTCAGCAACGCAAGTCGGCAAGTTGGCGTCACTCGTCAGGCAGACCGCAGGCGTCGTCCGTTCCGGTCGACGAGTGTCGACGGTCGTCGCTGACTCACTCGTCGGTCGAAGTAGCAGAAAGAGAGAGAGGCTGAGAGGCAGACAGCGCCAAAGGCCCCCGAAGTCGTCGAACAACGCCGCCGCCGCTAGCTGACCTAACCTACGGTTTGGGTAATTTTTGTGGAAAATTTTCGAAGAATAAAAGATGAAGTTGGGGGCGGGGCTGATTTGGAGAAGAAGAGAGAGGGGGCCCAGAGGGGAATTAGTTCACTTGGGCTTAGAGATAAGGAGTGGGCTTTGAAGAAGTGGGACTTTTAATTATAATTTGGGGGGCTAAAGAACAAGCCCATCTAAATATTCTATAAAAAAAAGAAATTGAAGAATTAGGATTTCTGGAAGAAAAAAAATGAAAACCCTAGAATTTAGAAAGAAGAAGAAGATAGCCCAAAGAGAAACCCTACTTAACGGGTGGAACTAAGTGATCCTTAATTCGACCCGTTATAACACGGGTCGGATTTATGTTCAGGCCGTTGACCGATTTTAATAAGACCCGAAAAGCTATCCGGCCCATGTTGTGACCCTTTATGTTGTGAAGCGGGTCGGATTTTCGTTAAGGTGTGTTAACTATATCTAATCTGCCGCGACTCAATATGGCCCAGCCCGGTCCACTTACATTCGTTTAGGCCTTTATTCTTGCAACATTTTTTAAGAATCATCATCAAAATTTGAGGGAGAGGATGATGGGAAGATAGACGAGGAGAGCAGCTGCTCAAATCTCGAACCTCGAATTGGAAAGATGATTAGGGTTTGACCAATCTCGTTTCTTCTTATTCAATTGGAGTTGTACCAAAGTCGCTGCCACCGCCGCTGCTGCTCACGTGGCACCACCAAACCCACATGCTTCGGCCCCGAGCAAACCAGAGGTTTGATCCGAGAAAACTCATTTTTTATTCTGGACGAAACTTCATGCATATAGCTATTTCGCCTCTCGTATATAGCAGTCTCTTGCAATGATTATGGCAAATTATGCATAAATAACATACGACTGCAGCTATCCAAAAGGTAAAAAATGCATTTTATGCAAATATACCACACGAACGTGGATGCTCTAATGGATCAAAATAAGATCCAATTCCAATATGTACAACTTTGATAATTTGGAAGTCTCTACAATAATAACTAGCATAATCATGTGCAATATTGCACCTTTTTTTCTTTCAAAAACACGAAAATTTTAAAAATTAAAAATTAAAAATTTCATCTAATAAAATGTATACAATATTGCAATATTTTTAGGTTTGATTCACAAATATAATTCAGCTGGGGGGGTTACCTTTAGCACTGATATCGAGTCGATCAGTTTGGTTCTTACATTACCAAACTCGGACCCGGACCCGGACCCAGACCCACTCCTCTACGGCGCCAAATGTTGAACCTAGATCTTACCCATGAGAACCGGGTCTGGATCATGTTAAAAAAATACTACTCGTCTGGTCCAGGTAGCAGCATGCGGGGAGCAAGTTTGATGACATCGGGTAGCTGGCGACATCGGCGTCGGGTATGAGAGGGAGGTCGGGGCTACTGAGTCGTCTTTTCTCATTGATATTTCTTTTTGGGAGATTAGTTTTTTTTTTTGGTTTAATTGGGATGCTAAGGGTTTTTTTCCGGGTCGGGTCCATTTTGAGTGGACTCGGACCCTACCCGCAATAGATCAGGTTGGTTCCAGTCCAATGCCGGGTCCGGGTCGGTTTCGGGTATCGGGTTTCTATGATAGTGCTTATTACCTCCTACATTTGTGCTTCTTATTTTTTTATTTTAAAAAGAGAAAAAGGAGAGAAAAAAAAACATTTGGATTAGTAGCATAATGTATTATGTAGATAGTATAACCATGTACAATATTGCACAAAAAAATTTTTAAACGAGAAAATTAATAAAACTAATTTTGAAAAAAAATATCTAATAATATCTATATATTATTGCATGATTTTTTTTGTTTGATTAAGGTATAAGATCCAGTTAAAAATTTGGATGGAAAAAGAGTAGGGAGTTGCCTCCTATATTTGTTCTCCATTTCATATTTTAAAAAATAATAATAATAATAATAATAATAATAATACACACAGAAGTGGTTTAGGATAATAAATTCTACAGATGAGATGAGAATTGGAATTGTGTAACCTGTAATTAAGCAAACAAACTATTCTAATCGCAATTGCACAAATTTAAGTCGAGAGTTATTATAGTTGTCCCTCTCCATTCCCTTCCTCTCTCTCCTCTCATGGCTCCCTCTCAATCCCAGTCCCAACCCGAACCCAATCTCTCTCTCTCTCTCTCTCTCTCTCTCTCTCTCTCTCTCTCTCTCTCAAGCCATACTCAGCAGCTCTTAAAGCCATATATATCAGCTGTGCCTGAAAGCATGTATGTTGTGTAGATAAAGATTTTGAAAGTAATCTAACAACCATTGTAGCTTGTTACATGTAGTTGGCTGGCTGCAAATAAAACATCAATTAAACAAACAAAAATTCTCCCTTCTCTTACAAAAGATGGGTGGGGAAACAGAAAACTCTAGCAGCTGACATCTATTATTTACAACATGACAAGAGAATCCATGTACAGGTAACAGAAGACCACCCTTAATTTTAGTGGCAAAGCAGGTGGTGCAAAATTTATAATGAATGCTCTCATCAATCAAGGAAACCGTATTCCATTTTCAAAAACAATCCCTTAAATCGGTCATGACGACAACTCCTTTAAACTCCCTTAACTGTCTGTGAAGTTGATTGTTTGATTGATAAAGAGTATTATGTATGTCACAGTCTAACACCAGCTTTGGCTAATGCGTCTGAAACTGAAGCAGAAGCTTCTTCAAGCGTACGTTGTTTCTGCACCGCATTGAAGGCCTCGATAATATCGCCATCCTCCCAATCATTGAACTCATCCATCCCAACACCACACTCTAGGCCAGCACCAACCTATAACCCCAAAAAAGTAAAATAATAAATAAATGAACAATAAAGGTAAAGATGGACAAAATCAACAAGGAAAATATGCCTAAATGCAGTTTACAAGGGCAAGATATGAGGCTGTGGGAGAATATTTTGCTTATAGGACAGCAGAGATGATTTTGGTATTGAGGGCTCTGTAGTGGCTTGCAAGAATTGTAAGTGCTGATTTGATTTTGCACCCAGTAGGCAAGGCGGCTAAACAAGACATATAGAGGATAAATGAACTATAGGAACACAAATTGGAGGGAATAACCAATTTCAAAGTCTCTTTAATTTAATTAAATAGGCGAACTGCTAATTAATTAGTATCGACTTCCAAGGATGATTTGAGGGGGGGACGCATAGTAACAAAATCTTCAGGTAGATTCCAGGCTTTATAGATCAATCAAAAACAAATTATGAATGTCATTTTGAGATTTGGATGGACTTTTCCACAGCTTTTTAGTTCCCAAGTGAGATACTCCCAAGTCAAATTTGTGATGTTTTTAGTACACCTATTCACAAGGAGAGGAGTTCATTTTAGCTCACAAATATTTTCAGTGCACCTGTTTGCTGGTGGTTAGTTTACATATAGTTGACAAATATTCTGACCAAATGACAAAAGCAGCATGCTGGCAAACATTGCCACGTCACTGCACTGCATTTATACGTTCTTCATTAATAATGTTCTAAATTTAACCTCCATAGGTTTCTAAAACAAAAGGGTAGCTTTCATATGATTAGGAAATCTTAGAGATATCTGTACAACTTTTTCAGATATCGTTATCTATGCCATCTGTAAATTTACCTTAAAAATTTTTCGATAATAGTGCAAAGAGAATAAAACCGATAATAAAACCAGAAGCCATGGGTTATAAGACATGACATACCTCCTTCACCTCTTCCTTCACCCGGCGCAAAGAATTAATCTTTCCGGTGTGAATTGTTTTGCCATTCCGCACTACCCGAATACCGCACTCTTTCACCATTTTTCCTTGGGTGACCATGCACCCAGCCACACGTCCACTCCCACTGGGGAAAGTGTCTCGGACTTCACTCCTATCGATATTTGTTCCTACTGGATCATATTGTGTGGAAGGTCAAATTTCAATACACGAGAAGTTCAGTTCAACCAATTAACTACCTATCTTATACTGTTTTATACCTCAACAGGTTCCAGAAGTCCTTCCATTGCATTCCTCATATCATCAATTAGCTCGGTAGATCACCTTATATAGTCGAATCTCCACATTCTTTTTGTCTGCATAGTTCTTAACTGAACTGGGAGCTTTGACATTGAAACCAAAAATAATGGCCTCCGCAGCAACAGCCAAATCCACATCACTGGTGCTCACATCACCTGGCGCTTGGAGAAGAACTTTCAAAGTCACATTATCCTGTGGGAGTACTTGAAGAGCATGTCTGATCGCCTCAATTGAGCCCTATTCAATGCAGTGATGGATAATATCATATCATTATGTCAGTCGAGATAATAATTATGTGTATGCTAATATTCTTGTTTCCTTTATTACTGAATGTGAATATGAGAGGAAACAAAAACAAGCTAGTAACTAGAGAAGCCAAAAGAAGTGATGATTACCTGGACATCAACCTTGAAAATAATATTCAGCTGGTGCATATCTAAACCAGACTGTCTTCCAGCAGAAACAGCTGAAGCAATAGAAGACAAGGTGACCTTCCCCTCCCCAGCCTTTGCAGATATTCTTGCGTCCCTTAATGAGGCAGCACATGTTTCAGCCTTTTCGCGAGCAACGTCCAAGGAATCAACCACCTCAAATTCATCACCAGCACTAGGAACATCACTCAGGCCAATGACCTAGGGAGTGTCCAGAGGGGAAAATGTGAGAGAGGAAACAGTCAAGTGGCAACCAAAAATATATATAGGAAGATTTCTTTTCTTTTTTGAAAAGGTTCACATCACAAACAACAAAAGGAGCACAATCAGGTACAAAACATAGATAAAGCTCGATATACTCTGCATAATGTGCTTGTCCATTCATTATGATTAATGAGGTCAGGTACCCAACCAGTAAGATGAATGCTAACGATCATGAGACTGAAGAATCAAAAAAATAGATGTACAAAAGTAATTTATGATATTCACCCTAAAAAGATCCACAATTTTAAACTGGCAATTTCTTTGTAGTATATAAGCATCTACATAAAAATAACAACAAAAACGTGTGAAAATGGTATGAAGATAAAATCTTGCTTGTATCGTTCTGTTTATGTAATGGTTAAGCTTGAAACTATTTCAAATTTTACATATATGCACTTGCGCATTGGTCATCACCTAAATTTTAAGTGAATAATCTAGATTTTACAATACAATAAAGTCAGTTTTGAAACATCTTAGTATACATTAATTTTTGTATAAAATCTTTATTATAGTTTAGAATTAGCAAAACATATTTGGTTTCTCTAGGGCCCAAGTTATTCAGTAAGGAAAACGTTGAGCTTTTAGGGTGGAACGTTCGCTATACTATATCGGTGCAACACAAAAGGACAACAAGGCGCACACATATCAACGTCGGAAATCTGTATGGCATGCATCTAAAGCAAAGAAATCCCAAAAAATCCAGTGACTCGTGCCATCACCGTGGTCCGTTCCTGTCTCCCGCCGCTAGCCCTTCTCCTCACTATCGCCTCTGTTGTGTCACGCCATCACCGTCATTGTGCCTCATCCTCGCTTCAACCTAATTGCCTCCATATCTCTCTCTTCTGTGGCCCATAGCTCGCCGAACAACAACAATCTCTACTATCTTTAGTCACTGATGCCACACCCGAGCAAATGATGGTGGGATCCTCCATGCATTGCAGATGATGCATTGCATATGATAAATTTTCATGAAAAAGTTATGCTTCTAGCGTAATAGATAGTTGATTTTGACAATGAAGTTGTGGCGACGGTCGTGTCATTAGGGTTGCAGACGAGCAGCGCCGAGCCGAGTATCTTGAGGCTCGGGCTCGGCACGTTAAGTTATCGAGCTTTGTTTTCAAGCTCGAGCTCGGCTCGAGCCGAGCTATGACCGAGCTCGAGCCGAGCTACTCATGAGCTTAGCCTAACAAGCACAGCATGCCCAAGCTCGGGTTTGTCTCGTTAAGCCTTCAAGCTCCATTTTCAAGCTTGAGCTCGGCTCAAGACGAGCTCGAGCCGAGTAGCTCGCAAGTAGCTCTGCTCGTTTGCAGCCTTACGGTCATTATATTCTCCTCCCCCCTCTAAATTTTCCTTTTTCTTCTAACCCTATAAATCCCTTTTCTCATCCTTCCCTCTTAATTTCCTTGCATGCAACGTCACTAGGAGCCGGATTCGGATTAGGTTTCAGTATGGAGAAGATCTCTTACTATGATACCATGGTGGAGCAAAATGCAAGAAAATAATGATTTTATGTGCCCCGACGTTATATCATATTTTATTAAGCTACACGTCTTCGGAACGATACAACATATGAAAGTCTTATAAACGGTAAAACAACAATTATGTAGCTCAAGTTTGAATAGTAAAATAATAATTAGTTGTAAATAAAAGTCCATGTTTCCATTAGCATATGTTGAAAAATAATTATAAATGGGGGTGTAAAATCCAATTTTTAGAACTTGGAGTGTGAAAAATAATGAAATTTAACTGTTAATGAGATATTTGCAATTTTCAATGTAACATGAGCAATAAAAAAATACATGAAAAATCTAAAAATTTACAAACCTGAAATCTGAAAATATAAATTTCTGAGTAAATGGAGAGAGAATGAGAAAAGAGAGAGAGAGATAAATAAATAAATAAATAAATAAGTAAATAAAGGAGTTGTTTTGGGGATTTGAATTTGAGTTTTGGGGGAAAACTTTGGGCGGAAAAATATGTTTTGTGAGGTGATGTGGACCATTGATTTCAACCATATTGAATGAAAGCCACTTGATAGCTTTCTTTGTGTTTTATTATATAGATATAAAAATACATGCATATCTATAAAGGGCAAAATTTTATTTTTCGCCCCGGGCCTTAAATACCTCAGGACCGGCCCTGCAAAGTGCCTTCCCTTCTTTGCCCTCCCTATTTACAGATAGCATGCATTCTGATTTAATTCTGTGTTCCTCAATACTCTTTACTTCTCTTTGTACATTTCCATAATTACAAGAAGAGAGCAAAAGTAAGTTGAAGTAAATATTATGTTTATTAGTTATATGGTACAACCTCGGATCACTGACACTATTGGGTTAGCAGCTTATCATGACACTAGTTGATTTTATCAGAGTTTATTATGACACTAGTTGATTTTATCAGAGTTATTTTTTCTTTAGTGCTCGTCCATCATTATCCCTCCTCCCTCCCTTATATAGAAAAGGGAAGAAATTTGTTTATAGTAGTAATTGTAATTTCATTTTGGCCCAACCAAAATAAGAGTGACAATTCAAAGATACCCAAAAGGACAATGAATTTACCTTTAGAACTGAAAGATAAGAATCAGAAAGACCAGTATATTTTCCAACCATTGCAATTCTAACCTGTAAGTTACACAACATCAAATTACGGAAAGGCCACTTATCGAATAATTCGGAAACTAAAACTTCAATAATTAGAATTATTTTCTTGTAGCCTACTGGATTCTGCAAAGTATCACAAATTTTAGCCCTGGTAGTCCATTCTTCCAACATGGGCTCCTCCACAACCCTTCATATGAGAAAGTTAAAATTACAGAATAACCTAACGAAATCTACCAATAAATTGTTCACACTGCAAAAAATGGATATAAGAATATATTTTGGCATACCCTTGAAGATTCAGTCCTCTCAGAATTAGCCTCATGAACCTTCTACTCCTACGCTCAGAAGAACGGAGTTCAGTTAGACGAGAAACTAAGTGGACAACAAACGTACATAATAATTTATCTAATATATAATTCATCTACAATTACTTACCATTAATAGTAATGGAATATGCCAGATATTGGAGACATCATAAAGAGTAACAATATTTGCAGCCTAGTGAAAAATGAATTATTCAAGTCAGCATCAAGGAAATAGGTACACAGTTTTATGGAAAATGCAAACAAGGAATAATTTAGATACAGTACTGGAACATGGCAGAATTGTGATATATAGTTTTTCCTTGACATTGTCATCCATGGGCTGAAATAATAATTTGTAATAAATTAGAGAAGACCGAAGATAAAACTAAATGCAAAGCATATGCAGAAGGAGGTAGCTGATACCTTGGTGCTTCGACAAGCCAATATATTTGGTGTCAATCCAAGTCCTCTTAGTCCTCGTACACTATGTTGGACGGGCTTAGTTTTCTACAAATAAAAAATCCAACAATAAACCCTATCAAACCCCGACATTATAGACAGAGGCACAATTCTCAAGACTGACATGAACAAGCCATCTACCTGCTCACCAACTACATTTAAAACTGGCACAAGACTGAGATGAACTAGACAAAAATTTCCAGTGCCTGAGAATACAAACAGTAGATCGGGAAAAAATCATCACATAATACAACCAAAAACACAAGTATATCTTATGACATTAGCAAATAACTCACCTACACGGTACGGAAATTGACCCAATGCTTCAATAAATGGCATCGATTCGATGTCCCCTGTATCATGAATGTCTTTGTCAACAGATTGAGAGAAGATAACATGGAGAAGCATAATATAATTGTATACAGAATATATAGACTACAATTGATGGAGGAGATCTCATCGAGATCACATTAATGTGGACTCAGGTGCTTTGAGATGTGGACTCTCAGATGTGATCTCATAATCCTGACCGTCAACGTGATTGAGATTTCAATCAAAGATTATATATGCGGATAAACGTAAACCCAACTAGATTAATCTTATTCGTGGTTTAGTAATTCTAAGACCCTAACATAGAAATGAAATATAATAATGAAATTTATGAAGGCCAATCTCAAATAATTCATGTCAATTGCAACAATCTAATTTACTAGTATTAAATTGCACAAAACTGGCTTCCATTAATACTCAAAATAAACACACAAGATTATCACAACCAATGCAAAATTCGCAAAAAATTTTGATATCAAATTCTTCCATTACAATATCCAAAATTTGTGCAAAATCACTTGCACCTAAAAAAAGAGAAAAAAAAAACCCTAAAACCAAATTAATACTACTACATAATTAATTAATTAACTCAAAAATAATAAGGAAGTTGAGGAAGCCCATAACCAATGCTACTACCATAAGATTGATGATGAGGAACCACACCAACTGGAAAACCTGCACTAGAACTCGCACCACTACCGTCGATACAGTTTTCGTTGTTGCTGAGACCGGCCAACATGACCAACATGTTGGCCCTGCCTGCCACGTCAGCCCTAAGCCCGGCCAATGCCTTCTCGTAAGCCACAAGCTCCTCCATCTCCATCTCCTCCACCTTCTTGCTCTTCCACGGCGTGCACCACGATGCCGCCTTCTTCCCCAACTCCGTCTCCAACTCCTCCTTCCGCCTCTTCTCCACCTCCACCACCCGCACCAGCTCCGTGCATTGCCTACTCAGCTCCTCCACCATAAGCGTCGGATGCCCCCCATTGCCACTTCCACCACCACCACCACCAACGTCGTTGTCGTAGGAGAGGAAGCGGTTGGCGACCGAGTCAACCGACGGGTGCCCGAAAGAGAAGGGCTTCCCCGCAGGGGAAAACACTAGGACGCCAATTTGGGCACCGCAGAGGGTGGAGAGCTCGCTGGCTTTCTTGAAGAGACCGGAGCGGCGCTTTGAGAAGCACACTTGTCGCGCTTCCTCGCTTTGGATGCGCTTGATCTCGATCTTTTGTCGACCCCTGCTCGGCTTCTTAGTGTTGATCATCATTGTATATATATATTATTTTTTTTGTTGGGATCGAATTATGAGTACTACGTACAGTTGAATATTCATGACAAGGGGGGGTGGGAAGGGCTTATATATATAGGGTTTTGGAGAATGATTAATTAAGGTAAGTTAATTAATGTATATATTAGGTTAACTAAAAATGGAGAGGAGTATATACTAAGTGTTGAAGTTAATTGAGGGTGAATTATTACCATATGGGGAAAATCGGAGATACATACAGTCGGTTAATTGATTTGGGTAATAATTTTCATTGAGGCTTCAATTAATTTGTTTCCTGTTTTAGTAAATTACAGCTCAGTTAATAGATTCCGGAATATTTGACAGATCTTTTAATATAATTTCCGCTTTTGGAATTATTACAGCTGTCAGCCATGGTTCTTGATCCGTCCAATTTGTCTCGCGATTCGTGCGGAGGTTCTGTGAGTGACCATAGAAAAATACGGTATTTACTTATTACTATATCTGTTCATCAAAAAAAAACTTATTACTATATCTATATATATACATCACATGCACGTGCTTGACTTACATGCTACAGCAAATGTGACGTGCCTATTTTAATTTAATTCAAGTATTATCATGAATAAACCTTTTTTTTTTTTTTTTTTTTTTTGGATACTTTGAAAAAACTTTAGAGTATATGATGCCAATTTTTATTTTTTTTGAGGGAAAATGTAGAGTATGGCCATCATCATATTTTATTAATATGAAATTAATGATACAAACCCAGCGAACTGGGCCAGATTACAACCTACAGACAGGAAATAAAATATACATGAAGTAACATGATCCGTACTAACAACAAATCCCTCCTTAACTCTGGAGGGTGCGCCGACAAACAAGCTCGGTCCAACAAAGTTGTATGTACATCAGTTTAGCTTCGTACACTGCCTCCACGGCGCATGCACACCCACCCAAAACTTATATACTTCGATAAAACATACATGATGCCAAATTAAAATTTTATGTTAGCCTACTGTGCTTTTCGGAGCTCTCAATGCATAGAAATCCAACACATAGATTTTTCTTTACTAGTTGAAATTTACCGTGCACTTGTGCTTAGTGCACATAAATGTTGAATATTTTAACAATATTTTATGTTGGTGAAACAATCATAGAATAAATTTTATTAAGAACTAAAATGAATATATAGTATAATCACTATATATTAATTATGTACACAAAATATTTAAAACTTTCTTAAACTTAAAACTGATATAAAAAAGATATTAAAAAAGAACAAATTAGTAATTCCTAAACATATATCATCGTATTTTCATAAGATCAATCATTACTTTCGACTTTAAGTTTCTTAAACATAAAACTGCTCGTAACTTCTTGTTCATCCTTTTCTATTTTGCATATAGACTAAGTAATTCCTCTACTCTTCCATTTCTTCATCCTCATCCGTAGGCACTATTTTCTTTTTCTTCACAGCTTGAGCATCATTGGTCGTTACTCCTCCATTAGGAATATGAATCAAGATGTCTGATTTTTGCCCAGTAGCAGCATTCACCAGTCCCCCATTCTTCTCCACCCTGTATGAGAGCTCCTTCGCTTTCGGCAATGCATCAATGTAAACAGTCGAGTTCTCGTCAATTTCTTCCCTTATCAAACATCTTAGAGAGCTGGGTCACCACCCTCTTTTCAAGCCATCTTCTTATTGGCCTTGCACCATAAACCTACAATAACAAAATCACAGCTCAATTTTAGTATCACTCAAGAAACAAAATATCAAGTTCAACTCACCACTATTTAAGATTCAAATGATGCAGTGAAAAAGAATGATGGTGCTTACCGGGTCACAAGATTCGGTTAGCACTACATCTAAAGCAGCATCAGACTCAGCAAGACTGACACCCCTCTCTGTGAGCCTAAGAGCTACATCCTTCATCTGGAGTCTGGCAACTTTCCTGAGTTGCTCACCTTCTTCGTGACCAACATACCGGACAGGTCAAAAATCAATTCTCGGCATAGAGAATTGAACAAAATTTTAAAAATAATTTTATTATTTATAATACCTCAAAAGAATCATCATCAACACAATAGAGAATGTCAGTTAGTTTCACATCTTCCACATCCATTAATTTTCTTTTGTTTATTTGCAAGGAATTATTTTTTAATAAAATTTCATTATAGTTTATCCTGAAACAAACAAAAAGGTTATGGTGAATAATACTCCGATTGAAGAATTAAATATTCAGAATAAATTATACCATTCTCGAATTTAACCTGCTTATGGTTCATCCCGATTTATCTCTATTGTGGTCTTGTTTGTTGATGTGAGAGAGAATCATGTTTAAAAAATCAGTAATAAATAAATAAAATATATAATAAATAGCATTATTAACTATTGTTGTATATAATTACCTCCAAAGTTTGATGTTTTTATAGAGGTAATTGCAATAATTGGCATGTTGGGTGATAATTTTTTCAGAGTTTTTCTTCCTTAATCGCTAGTTCTCCCCATAATGTAAGTAAGATTGGTTTTGACCTTAAATTAAGACAAATCATATGAATTCCAAAACAATTTCGCAAATTCTTATATAATTTAATTAATCGATATTTTTTGAATCCTACATCTATAAGATTTCGCTTCTCTACTTCTTTGCCATATTTTGAGTCTAACTTCTCTACATCTCCTACATTAATTACTACTAAACAAAGATCTATATTTCATTGTAAATAGTATTTGATATCATGTATCAGTAATAGCCAATTTGATATATATAATAAAAATGAGTAACATAATTTTTTACCTTTAGAAACAGTAGATGTACTTTGAAATTCGTCAACAGTTGCAAATTTGTATCTATACTTATCAATGATGAGACCTTTCTCAACTTTATCTACAACACTTCCCAACTTCAAAATGATGTCAAATTTATCGTGCATTGGGTTATATCTTACGTCGATATTTTTTAGTATTCCATTAGAAATTAAGTAAGTTTTATTCTCCTCAAGTGTACGTTAGAACGCTTCCACCGCTTCATTAAACATTATTGTCAGTATTCTATTTCCCTACAAAAGAAAAAAAATATAGTAATAATAATTATTTATATACATATATGTATGAATATTTTTAACAATATTTAAAGTATCTTACCTCACCATCCATAAGTGCCACTTTGAGTTTTTTCCTGTGTCTTCACTATTTTTTTATTCTTTCACACTATAATTTTTCGTAACCAAAACTTTAATAGTCCACAATTGTTGATTTTCTTGCAAGGAGTTGATAGTGGAATATTCATAATGGGAATTGTCCATTGATATTCATAATGGGAATTGTCCATTGATATAGACAATATGCAAAAAATCTAATTATTTAATAAGTTAGTTTTCGTCAAACAAAATTTATTTAATAAGTCATTAATTGAAGTTTAAGTTTTAGCATCATTGTAGATCACAAGAATAAAGGATCAACAATCTAACTACAATATCTTATTATACTATAAATAATCCAAAATTTCAGAAACAATCTAATGATGATGATTATAAAATTGGCAAAAAACATAATCAAATTGAGAGATGGGTAACAAAAAAAACCCAAACTTCAAACAAGAGTAGTCTTATCAAATACATGTAAAACCATAATGATGTTTTTGTTGATCTTTGTTCGATACTGTGGAGGGTTCTCTAATGATACCTAATGAAATTACAACTTTAACAAATGTAATCTACATAAAGAAAAAAATTAGCATCAATAACAAAGAATTAGTTACTCGTTTGTAGTGTGTGATCAAAAATTCTTTTCTGAATTGAAGAAACAGGCTTCAAAAACAGCAGGATGGAGTTGCTGGTCATCTGCAAAGCAATGACGCAGTCTCCAATGCAATAAAAGGAAAAAGCAAAAAAAAAAACTCATAGATGAAAGGCCACCTAAATGAATTGGACAACAAATAAAATTAGTTCGATTCGCTTGAACATAGACACATGTAGAACACTTCATTAGTGTTTCCTTTTGGAAATGTCCACAATTTTTTGGTAAATAGTACAATATGAATTACAAAATATTCAACCTCTCTTTTGCTAAAGTTGCTTATACTAAAATAATAAATATGTCCATAACTTCTTTCTCGTGATTATATAGAAATCACCGCCTTCAAGAGGAAATTCATTATAATTTCATCCTTTTTTTGACATATTCATTATAATCTCATCAAAGTTTGTTGGAATTTGAGTAAGGCACCTCCTCCATATGCACTTTTTATAAGATTATAGAGATACCTATGGATATTGCGTCATTGCTTTGGAAATGACCATCAACTCTTGGCGTAAGATAGAAGGATGCTACTTGATTATGTCACTATGAATGATAAGCCACCTGATATATTTCAGAACTGTATTTCATATAGAAATTGCCTCAGAAAATTAAGAAACTTAATAAATTATCATCATCTAAAGCTTCTCCCATAAATATGAGGTAAAATAGGAGCAATATGGCAACAAAGAGTCATATGAAAGATATAAAGTAAAATATGAAAGATACTGATTATACGAAGTACGGGAAGAATATTCTTTGAGTTAACAAAAATACAAAAAAAGGTGGCAAGCTAATGAGATATGATTTTGTAGTATGAAGTGAATTTCACCTTATGAGAAGAACTGTTGAAAAGATGTGAGTTTTACTGAACTTACAGTGCCATAAACAATTAGCTCCGGGTTTTTTCTTAATATCAAATACATGTAAAACCATAATGATCTTTTAGTTGAAATTTGTTCGATTAGTGGGGAGGGTTATCTAATGATACCTAATGGAATTACCACTTTAACAAAAGAAATCTAGATAAAGAAGAAGAAAATCAGCATCAACAACAAAGAATTAGTCATCTATTGATGGCTATCGTTCTTTTTCTCTCATGATGTTCTACGGTCCACCGAAAAGAAGAGGAAGAAGATTATGGTTTTGTGCTTTCAAACCCTAGCCTCATATGTTGCTTTTATAGGAGTAAATTGACAAGAAAAAAAAGTAGTTTAAATTAGTAAAACAAATCTTTTATTGGTTGAAAAAACATTCAATTAACATATAATTAAAAACTCTAAAACTATTTTTAACAGTAAAACTGTTTAGTTCATTCAAATTCAAATTTGATTTCTTATCTACAAATAAAAAGTTTATGTAACACCCCGAGCCCCACTCAGCTCTGTACGCTCGTACGCGACGACTAAAATAAAACCTAACCACGACCCCGCCACAGGGCATAGCCTCACCAAAAATTCTATAGTTAGTTAGTAATTAAGGATGATTGATAAACTATATATAACTACACCTATTCCTTATACACAACCGAGATGGGATATTATTATAACCCCACCTATCTACTTTTCTTCACCCCCCACATCAGTGTGCTTGCACTCATGCACAAGCCTTCATGTAATTCCATCCGGACCCCACCTCAAACCACACACAACCAACCACCATCCCATTCTTCATTCATGGTGCGCGCGCGCGTGTGTGTGTATATATATATATATAATATATATATATATATATATGATATTCTAGGTCCATTTTAATAATTCCTTGAAAATCTAGGGTATTACACTTTAATTAGTAAAATATACACAAATTCAAATTTCTACAGTTCTGTTTATACTAATATAAATATAATTACATCTACATGATGCATATATAAGGTTCGTATTATTGAGAAATAACAACATTTGCAAAAAGAAATATATGTTTCTTATCATTATCCTAACTCTTGCCTTCTCATGATACTTTAAAATTCATATCCATATATATATTTAAAATTTATCTACCTTTCATTGTGGTAAAATAATTTTGCTTTTTGATTGGTTCTTGTTGAACATACGAGTATTATGTTGAGAGATACTTGGTTTAGTAATTCTCATAGTTGTGCTTTAACGCCACACCACTATGAATAATATGTTGTGAATAGCTTCAACATAGACAAATCTTTTTTAATAAACATTAAATAGATGTAGGTAGATTTAACATTTACAAGATTATGTTTGTCCACGTGCACCAAACCTCGTGCACATTGCATGGTCCTTCTATATTTAACTTCTTCAACTCAAAATTGATTATAGATTCTTCTTCACATTTTTTTATCTTGCACACAGTCAAACTTCTTGTAGTTTATTTCTATCTTGAACGTCATTTGACTTTATCAAATCAGTATATCCATTTCCAATTCATTTCTTGATGCATCTGGTGCTTCAACAACTTGATCCTTCGAATTCCACAACGTGCTAAGAGACATTGCTTCTCTGATAAGCACGAGCAAATACCAAATGAAACCATACTATAAAAAATGTATATCAGAGTTGAAGGTCACTTCCAACCTAAGGATTTAGTATAAAGACTTTGTTCCTCTTATAGCGAGTTTATGTCAACCACCTCCAATACTTGCATTAATCTATCATTTTTTTTGGGATCAACATCATCTTTCCAAGTAAATAAGAGAACAAATTTTTACATACAAACATGTTCTAAGAATTTTCATGCAATTTTATCGTCATTATAATTCTTCAAAAGTAAACAACAAACAACTAATTTAGCCTTTTCAAAGTGCCCTTCATTACAAAGCCCTGAAAGAAATTTCTTGTAAGAATCCAAAGTGGAAGGAAACCATGCTCTGTCATGTGAGCTATAAAGGGATAAAAGATAAATTTGATTTAAGGGGTAAGAAATCAAAAGTTTTACTTAGACCAGCTCAAACATGAGATTCCAAATGCATATATATCAATTTCATCCATGACAAATCTTGTCTATATGAAACATTTCTCACAACGCCTACTCTTTTCTCCAAGACATGTGTACAACCATCAACCATCAAACAATCCAACTTTCCCAAACCTGCAAATGGGTTCAGCCCAATGGCAAAGCTTGAGACTTTTTTAGTGATGGGCAGACAACTTTTCATGGCCATTTATTTTCAAAGCTCAGATACACACAAACATACACCCACAACATTTATCTGTGAACCTCTGCGATGTGATACACAGCCTACACCACACCATCAGAAACCATACAGATCTACTGGACACTGGCAATGTAAGTAATCAGGTCCACAACTCTTGTGAATGAAAACAAACTAAGCTCTTCATCAGATTATCAATTCTTTCCAAAAAAGGTGCGAACAAAAAAAAAGAACAAATTTTGATTACCTGTAGCCCCATGCATTGTCATACCAGGCCACCAACTTCACGAAGTTGTCGTTCAAAGCAATTCCAGCATTGGCATCAAAGATGCTTGATCTGTCAATATTAATAATTCCAATCTAAAAAGTGCCGACAAATAGCCTTTCAGCTTTACTGCATTATTGTATTAATCTTTTTTGCCCAATTTCTAAGGGAGACAACAACTAACAGATGACATGCTGACAATATTAGCAACTATACTGAACTATACATATTTGAAAGATTTAAAGTAGACGTTACCTGCTGCCACCCACAAAGTCAGTTGCAATCAAGTCTTCTACCACATAGCCAAAGATTCTCTTGAGATTGGTCTCAGAATCTTCTCTGGAAGTATAATGAAAATGAATAATAACAACACCAGCAGCTCATTTTGAATGGTCATCAACTATAAATTAAAAAGGAACAGATCAAATACAAAAATCCAAGAGCAACTATATTTAGGAAAGCTTAGGATAAAAATGTAGATGCTGATAATTAATTACTCTTGTTTACTTACTTGATAGCAGCCTTGATTTGTTCATAGGTGGCTGCCTTCTCTAGCCTTGACAATAAGATCAACAACAGATACATCCACAGTAGGTACACGGAAGGACATACCAATCAGCTTCCCGTTCAAAGCAGGGAGAACTTTGTCAACAGCCAGGAATATTTATATGTTAAACCAATTAGCAATACAGAATTGTCGATCAATAAACTAAATCCAATAATAGAAATGCATGGACAAGAGGAAAAGTATGAGCTGGGTGTCACACTGTGCAATCTCACCATCTACAAATAGACTTCATTTAAAGAAAAATATGAACTACTGGGCATGGAAACAGTTAGCATTTGAAACCGCCTATCAGAAAGGTGGTGAGAGAACTAAGAGCTTCTATCTCGATATCATCAAAATAAAAAATATTTTCACGTGTTAATACCTGAATTGGGCAGCTTGGAATCGGAGCAAGGTACCATTTTGGGTAAAACAAGGGAAGGATGGAAAGCCTCCTACATTTGAGAAAGACAGTACTAACTTTTCCTGCCTGAAAAAATCAGAGAGCTAAACTCATTAGACTAACATCACTCAGCCCCTATATTTACTGATCAAGAAATTGTACCTAACTAAAATTAGATTTTCTTACAATGTCATTACAATATCAAAGCGCAATCAAATTTATAATTAAAAAAAAAAAATCAAACCAACAAAAGAAGCAAACAACAATGTGATAAGTGATTAAGCAATCAAACAACCGTACAACTAAAAACAATAACACTTACAAGATCATCACCACAGCAGGAGATAATCCCCGCAGCTGCCAAGGCATAGTTCATCCCATGTACCAAGTCCTCGATCCTCCCGCTCTGGTCCAGGAATGACGACACAAACGGCAGCTCCAATCTCTCAGCTGCCCCCAATTCAATCCAAATCAGATTTTTTAATACAAATCAATAACCGATTTTTAACAAAAATAAAAAATTAAAGGAGCAAATTATAGTAGGTACCAAGGCAGCCGACGATGATGCAGCCGTTGGAGAAGAGGCCAATGGGGAGATGGGAGTCAAAGTCACGGCTGTAGGGCTCGCGGTTGGAGCGGGCGAGGGTGTCGAGGAAGTTGTTGGCGTCGGCGTCGATGGGGGAGTCGCCAAGACGAGGAGGGCGGGGGGGTCAGTTGTCTCTTGGAAGAATGTGACGATCTTGGAGTATGGATAGGGTTAGGGTTTGGGTTTGGAGGATTGCAGGGATAGGGGGTTTCGAATTGGGAAGGGGCATCGGGATTGGGATGGAATTGGAGTTAGGATTTGGGTTTGGGTTTTAGGAGATTGAGATATATGGGAAAATTGGGGAGAGATCTGGACAGAAGAAAGATCTAGATTTGGGGGGAGATATCGGGAGAGAAGAGACAGAGATGATAAGTGTTATTATGATATTAATTAAAGATATATATATATATATATATATATATATATATATATATATATATATATATATATATATGAGAGAGATTTTGATGACTGAGCTAGGAATATCATATCTACGGTCCAGATTTACCCTAGATAGATTTATTGTGGCTTTTATAATAGAAATAGATTGGTTCTACCGCATTGTCCAAAGTTAAAATAATTAGATAACTGAAATCCTCTGATTCATCTGTACATATTTCTTTTATTCGATTATTTCCCCCCCTTTTTTTGAACTTATTAGCATGTACTATATTATCTAGTTAATTATTAGTTCATGTGAATACTCATATCCTTTAGCCAATTCCAAATTATTATTATCGAGTTATTTATAAAATTACGTGAAAGCCCAGTTCTTTAGCCTAACTCACTCTAAATTTGTGATTTAATCTCAACTCTTCAATTTCAAAAACCTAACTCAAGATAATCCTAGCCCTTCACTAACCCACTCCACTCCTTTAACTCCCCACTAAACCTACTCCACTCCCCACTAACCATAACAACTGGCCTCCTCTTGTCTCAATCCCGAAACTCCATCTCACCTCAAACCCAAACTCCATCACCCTCAACCCGAACCCCCTTGCCACCTTCATCTCGAACTCCATGGCCCGATAGCCCTAATTGACTTAAACACCGCCACCATCAGCTTCATCAACAACCTTATCACCTCCATCCCGAACTCCACCTCCATTCAATTCCCGACCTCCAACTCCTTCCACCTCCATCCTGAACACCACTGCCTCCATTTCCCAAACATCTTTAACCCCGGACTCCATTGCCCCATTCAATCCAGAACTCCTTGCTTCCATTTAATTCCTGACCTCCAACTCCTTCCACCTCCATCTCGAACACCACTGCCTCCATTCCCAAACATTTAAACATGAACTCCATTGCCTCATTCACTCCTGAACTCCCTGCTTCCATTCATCCCGAACCCATCAACATCCTTCTCCGCCCTGAACTCCTCTCCTTCCTGCACTCCACCACCATTCTCGAACATCAACGTCCATCATTTCCACCCGAACTCCTCTCCACCCAATCAGCCTCTCCATCACCAACTCCAATCCAAATCTGATCCGCTTTGACCTCGAATCTGACATTCTTGCCACCGTTCTTGCTGTCCTCTCTTGCTGAAAGCAGAGTATGAGATCGAGCACGAATCAGAGCACAAGTGACGAGCCGCGGAGTTTCTACGCACACGAAAGATTCTGTCTAAACGAGGCTAGCGTCCTATCTTTCTTTCTATTGACTCATAGCAAGTGGTTCTTTATTAATATTTCAAACTATCGTATTGTAGAATTCTATTTCTTTTCATACCATGTTAATCTATTCAAATCTTGAATTGAGTGGTATATTCATCTGTTGAATCGTTCCTTATTGATTTCTCTCTAAATCGGATTAGTAGAAAAATCTCTACAATCATTTTTTCCCATGAAACCATATTGCATACACAAGCTTATAATCAAGAATCTAGATGAATATCATGTCATAAATTTTATCTCAGAATGTATCGATGTGTATTGTTATAATTATTGCATGTTAGAACTTTATAAATTCATGTTTGTGGATAAATATTTTTCCTAGACATATTTCTTGTACTTCAGATTTCCTAACCTACAACTGACTGATTTTGTATTGAGGTTAGACCGAGCTTTCTGTGGGCAAACTAAGATTTATATATATGCATAATGTAGATTTTCAAGTGTAGAATCCAAAAAATTTTACGGTTTCACTAATAGAATTGTAGTTTGTGAGATATTGAGGATTTAGTGCAAGTGCGTCTAATTTTTCAGATTGCTGTTTAAAATATTGTTCCGGTAAATCACATGAAACGATAAACTTTTTGTGGAATTTTGATCTGAGAAAAATTTGAGTGTTACTCGACATCATTAGAGGTCAGATTATTATATTTGTATGAATTGATAATAATATTGCAATGGATTTGTAAGAGTTATAATATAACCCTATTCCTGTGCACTTGACATGTAAAAAACAGATTGGTAGACATGGCCGCATAGCTATTGGACTTAGAATTCGTCGAGTGGGTAGGCGTTGATTTTGGAAGAGTCTACTTTTTAAAATATATGATGAAATTAGACTTGCATTTTCGTAGCAGTGGAAAAGTAAGTTTTAGTGTTGATGTACTGCTGTCCAAATTTATAGTTGGTGTCCCTTGACTATATTCTTGTGTTAATGAATTGTACCGACATAGTATGTTGATAAATTTCATCTATATTATGTATTTGCATTCAAATCTTGATATTCTCTAGATTACCGCCCTTGATACAATTGTTCCACCACCGATTGCACATACCCCACATTCATGACTAACTATAATAAAAGAATGACAAGCAGGGATCGTAAATGGTACAACTTAGTAGTGAATAATATATGAGAGTGTACTTGGACTGGGGCTCGTGTTTCCCGTATTATTGATTACTGATTACTACTTACTGCTTACCGATTATTGTCATTGGAAGATAAGAGTACATGATCCTATAGACTTTACTATTCAAGTCCAAGCATTCACTTGATTGTTATGCACCCGAACCTGTGATTTGGAACACAGGATTAGGTGCATTAGATAGATAAAAACTAATAGACCAAGGTTGTACGATTGACACTGATTATTGACACTAATACCGATTATCGATTATTGATACAGATACCGACTATTGATAAACCGATCACTGCATCACCGATTATAGATCGATTATACTTTACAGTCATGATTTAATGTTCTTACAATCACCATGTAGGAATTGCATTGTGCATGATCATACAATTTCAGTTCTTACATTGCTATTCCTTATTTCATTCCACATTATATTTTACTGTTTTATTATCGTACTGCTTAATGCTACTTGTTGTCCGAAGCTTGCTTTAACGGACATTCTACCACCCCAGATGACGTTTGTGCAAACACAAATCATGATACCAAAGGGACTTGATGAACAGCCTTTCTAGAAGGCCATAATAGAGTTACTTGTGTTACCTTATTTCTTAGTCGCTACATTCTCTAGCTAGTCGTAGCGAATCATGTATTGCATTGCATTTCCTTCAGTTTATTATGTTCTCGGGCATTTTGACCCGAAGTTTATGTACATCAGATGATGATTATTTATATAAAATTAATTCTATTATTGTTCACGTGATCATTATTATTACATGCGTGGATATAATTTATTGTTGGGTTTATGACCGTACAACTTATGTATGATGTAATTTGGAATGATTGTATCATTTGTTGGACCTTAATTGTGTGCTCGTGATTCTGTATATTGGGAAGAGAGGCGTGACAATAACCGTTAACGAGATGGGCATTCTTTTTATATCATATTATTTGGAAAATCATGTATAATTAGAATTTTAAGAATCCATCCTACATAAAAGTACATATGAAATTGGAAGAAATAGAAATGAGATTAAAGATAAGCAAAATCAAAGAGAAAGATTAGTATAATTAAGGAAACTTTATAAATAAATATATAGGATGCTGCATTTCCCCAACACACACTCAGCAGTCAACACATTTTAAAAATGAAGTTATAAAAACCATCTACATAAAATTATATATTACAAAAATAATAAATATAATTTCCACTACACATTTTAAAGTCAGAGTTACAACAACCATCAAACTAAAATAAATCAAATCAGGCAATTACATGCAATTATTAAGTTGATGTAATATATACAAACCAACCACTGAAAAATAACCAATCAAGAACATCCATTATCGTTGGCCAAATATCCAAGTTTTACAAAATTTGGCCAACGATAGCCCACTATCGTTGGCTATATACTCAAAATTTGTGATAGAAAGTAACAGTACCCTTCCAAATATGGCAGAGAATTTAAAAATATGAAAAATATACCAGACAAAATATCTTGCTCCCTCTAATTATTATTACTATTTTTTAAATTTTAATATGGACGGACGTCTGTCTATTTTTTTTTAATAATACATGTTCAAGAATTTCTTTTTTTTAAATGTCGGACGGAATAAGTTCCTCCATAAGATATTTTCTATATTTATTATAAAAAAAATGGGTGAGACGGAAAATGTCCCGTCTGATTTTTAAAATTTTTATACACATCCAAAATTTGGCATTAATGATTGCAACTATCTATATAATAAAACACAAAGAAAGCTATCAAGTGGCTCTCTTCAATCCCCCCAAAATTAAAGGCCCAGATCTAATCTCACAAAACATATTTTCCCCCCAAAAGTTCCCCCCTAAAACTCAAATTCAAATTCCCCACCCAAAACAACTCCTATATTTATTTAAATTTTTTTCTCTCTCTGCCTCCCTATTCTATTCAAAAAATTAAGAAAATAGAAATTTTGAATTTTTTTTTAAATAAAAAATCTAAAAACAAAAAAATTTAAAATTTAAAAACTTTAAAAATAATTCAAAAAAAAATCAATAAAATCATATAATATGTTTTTTGCTCTATGTTTGCTACTTCAATTAATTTGCTGGATCTCCAAAACTATTTTATATGATCAAACAAGGTGTGTCATTCCGAAAACGTGTCGTATGCGCGTGTCAACGTGCAAACCTAGTCTATATAATAAAACACAAAGAAAGCTATCAAGTGGTTCTCCTTCAATCCCCCCAAAATCAAAGGCTCAGATCTAACCTCACAAAACACATTTCCCTCCCAAAATTTCAAACCTCAAAACTCAAATTCAAACCCCCCTCCAAAAAAAACAACTCATTTATTTATTTACTTATTTATCTCTCTTTCTCTCATTCTCTCTAATTACTCAGAAATTTAGATTTTCAAATTTCATGTTTGTAAATTTTCAGATTTTTTATGTTTTTTAATTGCTCATGTTACATTGAAAATAACAAATATATATCTTCAATAGTTAAATTTCATCATTTTAAACCCTCAAAGTTCTAAGAAGTTGAATTTTATACCCTCATTTATAATTATTTTTCAACATATACTAATGGAAATATGGACTTTTAATTACAACTAATTATTATCATACTGTTCAAACTTGCCGTAGGCACATATGTTGTTTTACTGTTTGCAAGGCTTTTCATATGTTGTATCGTTCCGAAGACGTGCCGTAGGCACGTGCCCACGGGCAAATCTAGTCTCCTATAAAAACTATTTTCCAAATACCAATTTTGCACAACATAGTTCCAACGATAGTGGATGCTCTAACAATATGTGCATTATCGCACCTGAGGTAATCTATAGTCTACTGTAAAACTAAACACGTGTTGCACTTGACATGCAACCAACATACAAAATAACTTCATCCGCACATTTTAAAGTTAGTTATACCAACAATCCACATAAAATTTATGTAGAAAACTAATCCATTCAAACGTCCTTCTACATAGGTCCTCCGTTTCGAAACCGTAAACTGTTGCCTCGGCCAAAGATAGTTCCGGCACTGATGGTCTGTCAAGATACCCTTTTGTTCGTTATGGAAGGGACTTGTTGTAAGTATAAGCACTGGTAAACCTCACATCAACACGATCAATTTTAACATGGCACAGTGGTTGATTAGTCTCACGATAAATCAGCGTTATCATTTCCCAGGAGCAACAACATCATCAACGAGTGTGACTTGTTGATTTTTTGAGTTTTTGACGATTAACATTATGTCCTTTGAAATAAGAGAACCTGTTGGGACGAGGTGTTTACAAACACACCGGTAGCGCAACGGAATTAAATAGAGCAACGAAGAAGTCGAAGTAGATGAGACGAGTTAATGGACACCCAAGCAAATAGATCCACCAATCCAACACAAACACAACGAGAAATTATCCCGGTTAGCTTTCGTTTAATCCGAATGAAAATATAGGGAGATATAATATTCAACTAGAAGAGATTACAAGGAGTTAATGATTCACTCTCTCTTAAGCTTCTCTTTGCAACGGAGAAATTATCAATGAAGTACAAATCTCTTATATTGGAGAAGATTACAATATATAGAAGAATAAAGAGAACCCTAGGTTAATCTTGATTCTCAATCGTCTGATATAACCTGTAGAATAAGTAACAGAATATAAGTCGTACGATCTAACTTGGAGTTGAAGATGTTAGGTTTCGAGGGTAATCTCAGATTAAATACACATCGGAAAAATTACAAAAAAATATCGAAACTTAGCCATGGATCCATGCGAAAACCATAAATTGTGTTTAGAAGTTATTCCTTGAAGATGGATCTGCTGTCTCCACAGTATGCCGATCATAGCATTACAATATTGCGGTGCCTCTATGGTCACCACATTGAACGGATCAAACAAGCTTTCCATCACACCGCGGTGCTAGCTGCAGGAAGGGAATGTTCCTCACGATCTCTCTCTCACAATTTTTGTGACGGCTAGGATTTTCTCATGTGTCGCATTTCAACAAATACGTATCATATATATATAAGTGCAAAAAATCAACCCTAAGAGAGTAATGAGACAGTTGGACTTACAATCTGACCTGATTCAGATTCGTGTGTGGGCCTTTAAACTTTAGTTAGCCCATTTAATCTAATTAAATGTCCAACCAATGTCAGGATTCCAAGTCTTACTTGGATCCCCAATTAAATTCATCTTATGAATTTAAATTTCAATTTCGATCTATTTTAAGTGTATGACCCTGTACGTTCTCATTACGTTGACAGTAATACTAAAATCATATTTTAATATTACGAACCGTGAGCAGTATCTAGCAATACATCACTGCTACTCAAGTAACGAAAATGTCAGTGATTATACATAACCTATCCATGACCAATGTTACCATGTAGTCTAGTCCATTTGTCCAGATATCTTAATTGAACACAAGACATAGAGCGTGTCACCCTTATATAGTTCAATCTTTGGTTTCTTGAAGTCCAAGTAGACTTACTAAAACAAATGAGCTCAATATCTCATATTGACTCATTTGAGCACGGACATGCATTTTGTAGTCTCACTCAATCAAGGGGCTCATAGATATCGCTCATGTTATGTAAGAGGGACAAATCCTATCTAAGTCACTTACATCCTAGGAAGCACGGATACTTCCAAATGGTCGACGTACCCGTGTCGGGTGCGTATCGGGTGCCGATACTCCTTGGGTACTCCCGGGTGCGTACCCAAGGAGCACCCAATTTTTTAAATGCATTTTTCATAACTTTTAGACACAATTATATTTAGATAAATGCATGGGATCCTAGAGTAATTTCAGAAGTTTGTTGTTTACAATTATGCTCAAACACCAAACAAGACTACCCAAAGATTTGATAGTTAGATTATCATTTCTTTTCTCTAAAATGCTCATAATTATAATATATCTTTATAGTTCTATGGAATGGTTTAAATGTTTGCATTTTTAACAAGAAAAATATTTTTGTATCTATAAATATAATATAAATTATTTTATATTTAACGTACCCACAACGCATCCGTATCCTACTTTTTTGTAAATTCACGTATCCATGTACCCGTGTTGTGTCGTACCTGCACCCCGTACCCGTATCCGTGCTTCATAGCTTACATCCATCTGTATGATTTGTAGTATATCAAATAGTCGACTTTATAATAACCTTATTACAGGCATACGACATTAAAACATATAACTTCTCATGTACGAAACACTAGTGACTTCAAGTCAAAGGACTACATACATCATGGTCACTGTGAGAACTACTTATGCCACTCATGTAACGATCCATGCTACGTTCTCATGGTGGGTTAATCCAGTACATTATTACTCTAATATGTACCCATGTGAAGACTTGATATCTCATATCCATGACCCGTGAGATATGGTCATCAGTCTACGCACATACTAATCTCTGTGTATTATTGTTATCATAATTCACAATAATACTTGACTAGGGACATTTAAGAATAATGTTCTGATTACAACCAATAAGATCTCACAATTAAGTCATGCACTTGATATCCCATGGTATTGAACTTCCTTTATATCGAACGGCTAACTGCAAACGTTCTTGAACTAGAACATCATACATGACTACCTTCTAAAGGTTAAAGTTGATCTTTCCATCGAATTGCTTGATCTTCAAAGGGCTGCGACCAGTCATCTTAACCAAGAGGCTCAGCAACCTGAAGTTCTAATACAATTTTGTTGGAATGTGGTGTTTACAAACATACCGGTGGCGCAGCGGAACTAAATAGAGTAATGAGGAAGTTGAAGTAGATGAGACGAGTCAATGAACACCCAAGCAAATAGATCCACAAATCCAACACAAACACAACGAGAATTTATCCCGATTAGCTTTTACTTAATCCAAAGGAAAATATGGAGAGATATAATATTCAACTACAAGATATTATAAGGAGTTAATGATTCACTCAATATAAGGAATTAAACTCACTCACTACAAACTATCTTTCTCTCAAGTCTCTCTTTGCAATGGGAAAATTATCAATAAAGTACTCAACTCTCATATTGGAGAAGATTATAATATATAGAAGAAGAATATAGAGAACCCTAGGTTAATCTTGATTCTCAGTCGTCCGATATAACTTGTAGAAAAAGTAACTGAATATGAGTCGTACGATTTGACTTGGAGTTAAAGATTGGGCTGAAACGGTCTAACAAATTGAGACCCAAAAAGAACATAGCGCCGTACACGATCGACCGTTTAATAAGACCGGTCGATCGACCTCATCTCGGCCTCGGCCAAAACTCTGTACAACTGCGGTCGGGTGTGTGGTCGACCGCCCTTCCCTGACTGCTGTTGTTGCTGTTTTCTCTGCTACTCTCTTCGACGCTTCGACCTCCGTGATTCATCGTACATTTTTCTAATCTGAACCACGAGTATACAAGACATAATCCTAAGAGAACCATCATCAGTCTCCATTGTTAATTTGCGAAACTTAGAAGAAATTGTTTCTGTAGGACTGGTCTCACATAGCTCCATCGAAGTACTGGCCTTCTCTCGAAGATCGTCCAACTTGATCATGTCCTTCATCATATTAGCATAATCAACGTAGTGTCCCACACATACCGCCTGCCTTTCTCCAAAACATATGAATTCGGAAAGTGTCAAGATGCAGTTAGCCACCAGGAATATTTGTGCTTTCATCCATTTCTCATCATCCTGTTCTGAAGTTGTATGCAACATTGTGCATTGGTCCTCAGCCACTATTGAAATCAAACTCTCAGCCTCAACTGAATTTGAATTATGTTCAGACATGGCACAAGAAATGATTAGAAACAGCAATCAGATTGTTCGAGGACCAAGGAGCAAGGGATAGAGCCCTCAACAGTAAGGAGGAGACTTCAGGAATATTGAAGATAAGGAGGCAGGTGATGAAACATACCCTAAAAGCTTGCAATGAACTCATGAATCTAAATGCCAAAAGAGTAGGATTCTTGTTCCTCCCACATGGGTACTAGTCATGACTTCAAGTTTTATAAGGGTGTTTCTTTTACGTGTATTTGTGTATCAGATACCTAGGGGAGTCATCTTGTGCACATCTGCGCCAAGTTGTGTAAGTCTTAGAGAAACCTCATATGTAGGATTGCACCAAGTCTTATATCTACATACGATACGAGAGAATGATTTTCGGTCTGCACTTACATCACCGTTCACGAGGCTCATACTAGTGATTTCTCTAGTCAATAAACCAGTGATTGTGGTTCTCAACAATTGGACTTTGAAAAAGAGAATAACTTCCAAACCGATCCACTTTCGAAACTATTTACAAAACAGGTCCACTTTCTAAAATATTTACCAAAGTTAGTCCATAATTAAAAAGAAAATAATTTTCAAACAGATCCACTTTCGAAAATATTTACCAAACAGGTCCAATTTCACAAATATTTACCAAAGTAACCCAATCCGTGCGTTGCACGGGTTGGGTTACTGACTAAGGGGTTCTCCCATTATAGTATTAGAGATGTAGTCATAGCTTGTCTCCAATAGTTATAAACTTCTTTGAGATTGTTTTCAAACTGCAATGTTCTCTGCTCAAACTTCGCAGAACCAGATTGAAGTTTCAGAATGGAAAATTGTAAATTACATTACGAACTTGCATAAAGCAAAAAAGGAAAAATAACAAAATCAAATAATATGGGATACAACTAGTATAATCTCAAAATAGTGTGAATGAACATAATTTGATCCAAACATGCAGCAACGAATAATATACAGAACTAGATGATAAATTACAGATGAAAAATGTTCAATTAGTGTTAAGTACAAACTTGCAAAATGAGAAACTCTAGTAATCAACATTGAGAATGTATGTATGTATGGTTTTAACTGGCAGACTATAAAGCCACCAATGTAATGGAAACAAGAAGGATGATCAAATATGAAATTTGCAATATAGCTACATTGAATAAACAGATCCATTTTATCTTACATAATATGCAGCTAGCCTAAGTATTGTACTGAAGTTAGCTGCTGTTAATACATGTGCAAGATATGTTTTGAACCGTTATGTTTGATCCGTGATCCTTGTATCAAAGTCACAGGGTAGCCTTCAGCCAAATTCAAAATTAATTTCAGTGAATAATCTACCAAATTAGCCAGCTTTCAGGTTCATACATGTGTTTAATCTATTACCTCCTCAGCATAGTAATAGTGACTCTAGGCTCTAGCATTCTCATTTAGACATTTTCAAGGAATTTTAATTCCCTCCTTTGAGAATAGGCACATTTCAAAATCAGTACTACATCAGAAATGATCAAAACCTTATTAGCTGCCTGAGACTACGAACGTTCACAACAATTATGTTGAAGATTGTGTTATTTGTGCCAATGTAGCATCACAAATCTTTGGCTCTCATTTTCCCGGACCATACTCCAAAAACTCCTTTCTTGGTTCAAGGAAAAACAGTCTGACATAAAAGACTTGAAGGGCCTGATGGGTGTAAATTTTACATGATTTTATTACTCTTTTTACGTATTAAAAGTTGCAAGTTCTCGTTTATTTCTTTGAATTTTATGTTCTTTCAACTTACTTTCATTTATTTGTTTGTTTTTGAAGGAATGAGATGGATAAGTGCAAAAGGTTGAGGTTTTGGTAATCAAGGAAGAAAACAAGGATCAAGAATTCAGAATTCAAATTGATTCCATGTGAAGATTTCAAGAAAATTCGAGCACTCCAATACATGTTTTTACAAATAGGCTCTTTGAAGAACCAATAAAAACTATTCTGGTCAACCAGGGGGTGGAATGGAATTTTTGAAAAAAAAATAAAAAAAGAAAGAAAGAAAAAGCCAACACAGAAGTTTGTGAGTGGATTAGGTTAGTTGGATAATTAGTTAAAATTCCAACAATTAATCTTAATCTTTGGTTTTAACAATTTAACTACTATTTTAACTCCACCAAAATCTCTATTTAAATCCAGCACCTGACTTCTTCAAAGGGTGGAAACCTATTTTGCTGGAAAAATCCCGAGAATTGATTTTTTGGAGAAAGCCTGAGATTTGATTTTTCTGGAGAAATCCCGACTTTAATTGCTTTAATTCCGGTCTCAAGCAACAACAGCAAAACGAATTCTTTCTTTTCTCTTCTATTTTATTATTATCACGCAATCCAATAAGATGTTTATCAGTCGCAAATTTGTCATGAACTAATTTTATTTTTCTAGGGCTTCGATGTAGCCTAGTTTTGAAAACATAATTTGAATTCATGTTATTTTATTCTTCTACTTTTCCATGTCGGTGTGTTTAATTTCTGTTCTTAATGCTTACAATTTTCTTGCAAATTTTTGTTTGATATCTTGAATCATTGTGAGTTAGAAGTTTAGAATTAAACTGATGAGGACATATATTCTGTTTAGATTTTATTTCAGTATCATATTTGTTTTCGGCAATTATAGCCATATGTAATCATTTTTATGTATTTGAGATTCTGAGAATATTTTGAGATTTGTATCAAGATGTATTTTGAGCCTATTTATAGGCCTTAAGATTAATGAGAAAATATGTCATTCTTGATTAAAAAAATTGTGTTGAGTTGTTGCTCTTTCTCTCTCTCTTTGTGTGATACAAGTGAGATTCAAATTACTAAGGTTTGTGATAAATCCTAATATAATTTTAGGGTTAGTGATTAACTCTAAAATCTACCCCCAAATTAAAATCCCCAAATAAAATTACCCAAACCCTAATTTCCCAAATCCCCAAAACAAAACCTAATCCCTAATTCATCTCTCTCTCCCCATTCTGCAGCCAACCCCAACTTCCTCAGCCCCGAATCGACCACCTCCGATGACTTTCCCAGCCGTCGAGCTCAGCCAGTCGACGCCCTCGCCCAGCCCCAATCCCGTTGATCTTCCCGCTGCTCCTCCTTCCCTGTTGACATTCAGACCCGAGGACCCCCCCTTTGGTTGCTCAACCTTCCCGTCAAGCTCTCCAACCTCCGGCGACCCTCGACCGCGTCACCCCCGTCGAGCTCTGCCCCTCGTCCAAGTCACCAAAGCACCCGATCGAAAATCCCTGGCCTCCTCTCTTTCCGTCGACCACCCCCGCCATTGCTCTTGAAGTTGTTGCTGCCATTGTTGTGCTCTTCCAAGATCTATGCTGATTTCTTCGCACTCGGTATACTCTTTCCACTGTTCATCTCTATTATATTATTTGATATTCTGTCGTCCACAAATATTAAGATTGAGCATTCCACTTACCTAATTAGAGTACAAATCAATATTGAATTTTTTACTTGTTGAGAACACTTAGAGATTTAATTATTGATTGTAAAGTTGAATTATTAATTGGGATTGTCAAATGTGATTCAGTTCTTGAAAATCCATCACACTAATTAATTGTTTAAAAATTCTAACTTTGATCCGCACTACGTGTTGGTAAAATTATTCCATTAAAAAACTTGGAAATTCTATATTTTAGGATTAGTTTTACATCATAAACACTATTAACTAAGCAAAATTAGAGATAATTTACCGCGATTAATGTGACTTTGAAGAAATCCACAGAACTTGATGAATCTTCAAATAATTAACTTCGCATAGAGATGTGACGAATTATTAGTTGGGGATATATTTGGTGTTATTCGAGAGTAGACATTGAATAATTAGGGGATTTTGTTAACAACTCGGAAGAGTAGAGTTTGAGTTTCATGGAATTATGAATTGTGTGAGATTAGCTATGTGAAACCGAAAGCCTCAGAGTGCTGCTGGTAATAAACCCTAAAAATTTTAGATTTCGTTATTTTTAATAAATTTAGTTTTTCCTTTAAATTAATTTAATTTAATCTTCGGTTATTGAAATAGTAAATAATTTGGTAAATTTCGATACTCAATAAAATAATTAGTCTTTGTGGGTTCGACTCTCTTTTCTTTTAAACTATATTACTTGTTACGATTTTGTTTGCTTGCAAATTATTCCATCAGGGCCTGGTGGTAAAACATGGCATATAGAACTTGTAAGGAGTGAATCAATCTCTTCAATTTGGTTGAAAGGAGTTTGTCTATGAAGGTAACTCTTGCTTCATACATGAAATCAGTAGATTATTCTCTGTATTTGATGTGCTTCGTGCTTCGACAAACTCCTTCCAATCTAATTGAAGAAATGCATTGTTTCACCGCATAGAAGTTCAAATACACCATCTGTCACCTTCTACTCTTCACAATCAATTGTTTCAGAAAGTTTTTCTTTTCATCGGGCCAATGAATTTCTGGAGAATGCTAGAGATTTTTTTTTATTGTCTGCCAAAAAAAAATGCAAGTGTTCTAGCATATATTGTCAATTACAGTTCAAAATCTCGGTAATGGTCTGAAGCAGCTAGTTTGACATTAATCATTTCTAACTAAAGCATGCACTTTCTAAATCATACAAGGAAATTGAAATTTTGTGTAAATGTTAATTCTAACCTGTAGCATTTATCCTTCTCCATCAGCATATCTGCCTTTGAATGCTTCAACTTCAGTCTCATAACCATCACAATGCAGCAGCTTCATCTCAGAACAGAGTATCTTAAGCACACAATAGATCTCGTCAGACTCCATATGCCGCCTATCTCCAGCCACAAACTCATGCAAAGCACCATCAATCTCAACAGCACTGTATCCAGGGCTCTTCGTTATCCCAAGAAACTTCATCGCGTTCCTCACTTCCCCTGCTCCATCCCACCTCCAAACTGCAGCATATATATTCGAAAGCAGCACAAACTTTGATTCCGTTTCAGGCTCCAACTCCACCAAATAACCCACCAACCTCTCAGCCAAACCAACATTCCCATGCATCCTACAAGCAGCTAAAAGAGAGCTCAACACAACCTCATTCGGTCCCATAACTGGCATCATGCTCTCAACCACACTCATCGCCTCTTCCAACCGCCCGGCCCGGCCCAGCAAATCAACCAAGCATCCATAATGCTCGATTCTCATCGGTATTTTCCTGTACTCCCTCTTCATGAGATCATAATACCTCATCCCCTCATCCACTAACCCACCATGACTACAAGCAGTGAGAGCCCCCGTAAAGCTCACCCCATCAGGCTCAAACCCCACCCCCCGCATCAACTCAAAATGCTCCAATGCTTCACCACAACACCCATTAATCGCAAAACCAACAATCATCGAATTCCAAGTCACCCGTGTCTTGCTCCCATTCTCCACCCCATCAAACACTTGTTGCGCAAGATCAACCCTTCCACACCTCGAGTACATATCGATCAACGAATTCACAACCCGAATCTCCCCACACAAATTCCCCCCTCGGCTCATCGCATAGCGGTGCACCCACATCCCCTGTCCCAGCGCTCCAATCTCCGTGCAAGCCGACACCAAAGCAAGAATCATGACATAGTCCGGTTCAACCTTCTCCGACCCTGTTTAGAAACAAAGTTAGGATAAATAAGTTAATTGATATTTTAAGTGCAGTGCAAGTACAATTACGATGAAAATAAAGTCAACATACCTGTACCTCCAATTCAAAGTTCAACAAATTCACATAACTACACTAAAATCATCTCAACTCCAAAAAGGCTTCCAGAAATTCACATAACTACACCACAATCATCTCAACTCCAAAAAGGCTTCGAGAAAGGGTACTAGACAGCTCAATGTTTAGATAACTAAAGTTATACAAGGCAAAGTCAGGACAACTAAGTTTAGTTAATTTATTAAGTGCAGGTACAATTATGCTGATAAGAGCATCCACAGTTGTGTGCTATTTATGCAAAAAAAAATGCATTTTATAGCAAACGACGGGGTGCAGTCATTTGTTATTTATGCATTTTTGCATAAAAAGCAAACAGTACATTGCTATATATGACACAAGATATAGCAAAATGCATAATAAGAGACGCAACTTCAATTTGCGTCCGATGAAAAAAAAAATATTTTTTAAATTCGTCAGACGCAACTTCACATTGCGTCCGATGTCTTTTTAAAAAAAAGGAATTTAATAAATGAAATGTAAGTTGGGAGCTCTTTGGACGCAATGTGAAGTTGCGTCCAAGGAGGGGCCCACTTTTTTTTATAAACTTAAAAAACGTTTTTAATTAATTAAAAAATCATAAAAAATTCTTCAAAAATCGTGGGACCCAAAGTTAAGTTCCGTCTGAATTTTTTATATATTAAATTGGTATAAAATATCATTCGACAACGGCAGCAAAGATGCAAAATGCTATATGCATTTATGCATTTTCTAAACAATTACGGCTGTGGATGCTCTAAGAACGTCAACATACCAATACCTTCACTTCAAAGTTAAAATATTTACAGTTATCTCAACTCCAAAAAAAAAAAAAAAAGTAATGTAACAAGAACGCACCCTGACTAGTGCCTTGCAGCTGCATGTCTCGAAAATGCAGGAGGGCGTCTTCTTGGAGGCCGTTCTTGATGAAGCCATCGATGAGGGCGGTCCACGTGATCTTGTCGCGATTATCAAGCGGCATACTGTGGAAAACATCGAGAGCTAAGCGGGGCTGGGAGCTGAGCATGTGGCAGTTGATGATGGAGTTGAAGGTGAAGGAGTTCTTGATTGGCATTGTGTCGAAGAGTTGGCGGGCGAGGTGGGGGAGACGGAGTTTTGAGTAGAGTTGGAGGAGGGCGGAGTTGAGGAGGAGGGAGGGGTGGAGAGGGAGGTGGAGGGGGAAGAGTTTGAGGGAGAGGGAGTGGAGGGAGAGGGCGAGGGAGAGGGAGAGGGGGGTGCTGGTGGTGGAGGAGAGGGCGGAGATGAGGGAGAGGAAGGTGATGTGGTTGGGGGATGAAGTGGAGAGGAGAAGGGAGAGGGAGGTGGCGGCGGAGTGGAGGTGGTTGCGGCGGATGAGGGTGGAGATGGTGGACGTCTGGGTGGCGATGGCGGAGGTGGTGGTGGGGGGTTTCGGACGAAGAGATGGGGGAGAAGGGTTGTGGGTGGAGGAAGAGGGTGGTGAGGGGAGTAGAGGAGGAGGAGGGAGGTGAAGGAGAGTTGGAGAAGCCATTAGAGGGCGGGTGTGAGAAAGGAAGACAGAAGGAGTTCTTGCTCGACTTTTTTCCCGAACTCACCCACATTTGGATACTAATTCCCGAGATAACTCAGTTTTGAAACTAATTTCGAGAGTAGACTAGTCCTCGTAGGCCGCGCCTCTTCGATTTCGAGACCACAGGTCATGACTCTGGCCTAAGTACATATCATATATTTTTAGTTAATTGATGCGGTTTGTTTTTTGGGGGGTGGCTGCACCAGGTGTGAGTTCTTCTCTATTTGTATTTTTGCGGAAGCTTCGGTACTGGATGGTACGCCCGATCCTCAGCTGAGGGAACGACTCGTGAATAGGCAGGAGTGAGGTGGAGGTAGAATGCTCGGCTCGGATCTGGAGGCTCGGTTCCGAGGATCTCGTGTACCTGCACTCGGCCTAGGAACACCGGGGTTGATCACGGTGGTAGGTCATCCGACGATCTAGTCAGTCACTGAAGAGTAACAGTAACTAGGGTTTTGAGAGGGGAGAGATTAATTACCTTTGAAAGGGGTAGAGGGCCTGGTATTTATAGGCAATGTCAACCGGGTCTGGACCCGTTTGGGGCCGGGTATGGACCCGGTTGCCCGTGGGCCTGATGTTGCGAAAGCCCAGGAGGCTTAGGGCTGACCTAACAGATCTGATGATCGGGGGTGAATGGCTTTTGAGGGGATCCTGTGGTCCAGGAGGGGCCATGTCATTTGACCCATATCAGGAGCCCCCCACTCCTGGAGGGCTAGGTAATCCAGCCGTGTAGGAGTGGTTTCTTGCCTCTGTAGGAAGAGCGGGGTGGTGTGTATGGCGAAGAATGTGATCCATATCTTCCTGAAGAGGTCGGTGGGGGTAGGATGAAGGGGATCCCCTCTTGGAGTCACGAGGGGTGTCGGATGCAGAAGCGTCGGAACTCGGATCGCCGAGCGTCGGGGATCGGTGACCGAGCCCCCTCACTTGTTGGAAAAGCAAGGGGACGTTGAGACCTGTGGAGTAGGATGACTTCTTGCTGAGCATCGAGGGTCGGTAAGCAAGTCCCCTCGCTGGTTGGAAAAGCAAGGGGGCATAGGGACCCGTGGAGTAGGAGGTCTCCTTTGCCGAGCGTCGAGGGTCGGTAGGCGAGCCCTCTCACTGGCTGGGGGATAGTTTGGGGGATCGCGGTTGCATCCGAGCGTCTACCCTGAGGTCGCTTGGTCGAGCCCCTTCACTTGTTGGAAAAGCAAGGGAACGTCGAGATCTGTGGGGTAGGGAGTCTTCTTGCCGAGCATCGAGGGTCGGTAGACGAGCCCCTCACTGGCCGGGGGATAGTTTGGGGCTCGCGGTTGCATCCGAGCGTCGACCCCGAGGTCGCTTGGCCGAGTGTAGGGGCTCGGTAGACGATCCTCCTCACTTGTTGGAAAAGCAAGGGGACGTCGAGATCTGTGGGGTAGGGAGTCTTCTTGGCGGGCATTGAGGGTCGGTAGACGAGCCCCTCACTTGTTGGAAAAGAAAGAGGGTCCTCTTGCCGAGCGCCAAGGGTCGGTAGACGAGCCCCTCCCCGATTGAGGGATCTTCTTATTGAGCGTCGAGGGCCAGTAGACGAGCCCTCTTACCTGTTGGAAAGGCAAGGGGACGTAGGATTCTGTGGAGTAGGGGTCCTCTTTGCCAAGCGTCTAGGATCGGTAGGCAAGCCCCCTCACTGGTTGGAAAAGCAAGAAGGCATAGGGACCCATGGAGTACGAAGTCTTTTGCCGAGCGTCTAGGGTCGGCAGGCGAGCCCCTCACTGGTTGGGGGATTTTTTGGGGCTCTTGGTGATATCCGAGCGCCGACCCTGAGGCTGCTGAGAGAAACTTTTTGGGGCTCGCGGTGACATCTGAGCGCCGAGGTCCAAGCTGTTTAGGAGAAACTTTTTGGGGCTCGCGGTGACATCCGAGCGCCGAGGTCCAAGCTGTTTAGGAGAAACTTTTTGGGGCTCGCGGTGACATCCAAGCGTCGAGGCCCAAGCTATTGAGAGAAACTTTTTTGGGGCTCGCGGTGACATCCGAGCGCCGAGATCCAAGCAGTTTAGGAGAAACTTTTTGGGGCTCGCGGTGACATCCGAGCATCGAGGCCCAAGCCGTTGAGAGAAACGTTTTTGGGGCTCGCGGTGACATCCGAGCGCCGAGGTCCAAGCTGTTTAGGAGAAACTTTTTGGGGCTCGCGGTGACATCCGAGCGCCGAGATCCAAGCAGATTAGGAGAAACTTTTTGGGGCTCGTGGTGACATCCGAGCGTCGACCCTCAAGCCGTTGAGAGAAACTTTTTGGGGCTCGTTGTGACATTCGAGCGTCGACCGTCAAGCCTTTGAGAGAAACTTTTTTAGGGCTCGTGGTGACATTCGAGCGTCGAAGCTCAAGCCGTCGAGAGAAACTTTTTGGGGCTCACGGTGACATCCGAGCGCCGAGGTCCAAGCAGTTGAGAGAAACTTTTTGAGGCTCATGGTGACATCCGAGCGTCGAGGCCCAAGTCGTTCAGAGAAACTTTTTGGGGCTCGCGATGACATCCGAGCGTTGACTGTCAAGCCGTTGAGGAAAACTTTTTGGGGCTCGCAATGACATCCGAGCGCCGAGGCCCAAGCTACTTAGGAGTAACTTGGGTGAGTAGAGGTGAATTACCCGAGAAGCTGGCCCTGCGCACTGAGCTATTGTGTTGGCCGACAGAACCGAGGGTAAGAAGGTATTTTTGCGCTCTAGGCTGACATCAAGATCGTAGTGGCCATTAGATCTTGCTGATGAAGATCAAACGTCCAGATCTTTTTGCGGAATTCGAGGAGTCCTATCTGCGCTTATAAATCCCTCTCCCCCACCTCACTTCTTCACTTTGATTTCATCTACTTTACAACAGAAATTTTTCTTGCACACCGCCGACGATCTTTTTCGTTGATCTTTGTGTTCTCCGGCGAAACAGGTTAGTATTTTTGTTTTACCATGTCACGCACTCAGTCCGGCTCCGAGGCAAGCACGTCAGGTCGGGGCGAGGGGGAAGTTCACTCATCTTCGATATCTTGGTCGTCAGGTGACTTGCGTCCGGTAAAGGAGGAGGTTGTATCAGTTGGAGGGTCGGATGGCGAGGGAGACGTAGCTTTGATTGTAGAGACTCTGCAATCCCATAGGCCGGGTAAGGAACCTGCAGAGGAGGAGCATGAAGAGAGAGACCCCGAGGGAGACTCTGAGGAGTTTGTGGATGAGGAGGGTGAGCCCGGGGAAGGAGGCCCGGAGGAAGAAGAGCAGGTCGAGGAGAGCGATGGTCAGGAGGGGTCCGAACCAGGGACTGCAGGCGGTAGCGATCATGGGGAGGTCGGAGGAGCCGCAGAAGAGGTAGAAGAGGAAGAGACAGACCTCCCACCGTTGCCTCCTTTAGCGACCCCTTCTCCTGATAGGAAGTCCTGCCCCCGAAGGAGGAAGAGAAAATGGATACGGCCCGACAGTCCGACCGAGAAGGATAAGCATGAGTATGGCTCTGGTTTTCAGTACCCCCCCCCCCTTTCCATCAAGAATCCAGGGTTGATCAGGATGTATCCTGACTACGTGGAGGGTGTTCTTGCGTATACTTTGCTGTTGGAGGGTCGGCCCATGATTAAGATGGACGGTGTGAAATGCGGTTTGCCCAGGGATTACTTGCCCATCTTGAGGGCAGCTTACTTTATTCCGTGAGAGTTCGAGCTGCTTGTGCCGAACCTTAAAATTCGCCCGACCACCGCACTAGAGCCGAGCTTCTGCATGTTCCCTGAGGACGCTTTCCTCTCGGGGTTGAAACTTCCGCTGCACCCGTTCGTCAAGAGGGTGCTAAACTGGGGGAGCTGAGCCCCATGCAGTACGGTCCCAACTCTTGGAAACACTTAGTGTGTTTCATCTTGAAGTGTCAGGAGAAAGGGATTAAGCCGAGGCTGACTTACTTCCGAGCCATCCTGGGAATGAGTTCGCTCGGGGACTGGGAGGGGAATTTTTATCTTTCGCCCCGCCCTCATAAGAAAGTAATGCACGGCCACCCGGACTCCGTAAAGGGGTGGAAGGAAAAGTACTTCATAGTCCGAAGCGAGCAGCCTTGGGAAATCCCAACAGTTTGGAATTTTGGCAAGTTGAACCACAAGCCGCCGAACAGAAGAGACTTGACCGAAAAGGAGTGAGCGAAGGTTGAGAAGATTGTGGAGGGGCACAACATTGGGTGGCCTCGTGTCACGGAGTTGCATCTCGCCCGAGCCGAACTGAGCCCCGCCAACCCTAGTATGTTTTTGTTTCCATTTCATTTTTTCTCTCTGCCTTCGCGTAAAAATGTTCACTTCTCGCTTTTGTAGAGATGACTGCCAAGGAGTTCGACAACCGAAATGTCGTAGTAGCCCTGACTGCCAAGAGGAGGGCCAATAGCAAAGAAGGTCGTCTCGAGGGCAGGGACCAGCCAGGCCACGACCCCAAGGCCCGAGGAGTCGGCCCTGAAGAGGGAAAAGAAGCACCACCACCATTCGTCGAGGTCGACGAGAGATCCGGAGGCGATCTCCGGTAGTAAGAAGGTTGCTGAGGTCGCGAAAGGGCCTCTCCCTCCACTTTGCCCGAATACCACGGAGACGGTGGGTCGCCAGAGTATGAGGCCGTATGCGCCCGACTGTGGGGTCAAGGCGGGGGATAGGCTCCTCGAGGGGCCGGTTGCGGTGGAGGTGGTGGAGCACCTCGCTACGGAACGGGACTGCATGAGCTTGGTGGTGGAGACGGCCGAAATGTCTTATATGCGGTTCGCGCAGACCCACCTCGATGTAAGTCTTCCTTTCCTCTTTTTGGTTTAGCTAGCGAAGAATTCTTCTAACTTGATCCTCCTCGGCCATGCGATGCAACATGTGCAACACTTTCATGAGTGCCTCGAGAAGGAGATCGTGGTCCAGAAGAAGAATGCCGAACGGTGTTTTTGGGAAGCCACCAAGTGTAACACCCCAATTTTTTTATTTTTTTTTTAAACTAAACCTCTAAATTCAACTCTTTCAATTTCTATATCACTTTAAATATAAACTAAGATGGATATATTTCAAATAAAATTTTGGCAGAGTCTCCTCTGAAATTTCTGCCTCGAAACACAAAAAGCTTGCGGAATTCTGCTCTAAATTCCGTAGCTCACAACACTGGCAATAAAATCATGGGCTCCTCCGGCCAAATGAGCAGAATCACACAGGCAATATAATATCATGCTCTGGGGGCCAAACTTATAATAGAATATCAAATATCAAATAAAAACCATAAATTCCTTTGAAAACATATAAGATTTTTGTAAAGCTTTAGGAAAACCATTTTAAAAGCCAACTGCAGAACCCAATACTCCACAACGAGGTGGGTACGGGCTTTCTTACTTCATCACAACACTATATATATGTACTTTTACCATAATACAAAATAATACATCAACTATTCACCTTTCTACATATACTAAGTACATAGATAATGGATCAGCTCCAACAAAGTACAAAATCTGGCTTTATACTACCTCACTATGCTGCTAGCAACCTGGAGGAGAGTTAGGGTTGTCCACCCTCAGAGAGGGACCGCCCTAACCCCCAGAAAACATCAGAGGTTAGCCATTTCTGGTGTGAGTATAATTATTAATCTAACAAATCATTAAATTGTATAAAGAAAATAAATTAAACTTACAAACATCAAGATAAGAAGATGCAACTTGAATTCTGAACATAAAAACATCACCAATACGATGTTATATCCAAATCCCCTTCCAATCTGCATTCAACTATATAATTATCCATAACTTCACACATTTCACTATATGCTTCACATTAACCTCGTATATATCCTCATTTTACATTCGCATAATACGAATTCACATACAATCCATTACTTTTTAATTTGAATTCCCTAACACGTATATTCATCTTTTCACAATTATCGTCATGACAGCATTTTGTTATTTATATGAATAAAACCACATGATGTTACTACATCATTTCTTCATCTCTATATAGCCATGCACTTCATTTACTTATATTATATTATCAACTCACCCATTCATCTTGGAGATTGTGCCAAGGCGAGTAGTTCTCCGACACACTTCCAAGGTACACAAACTTGTAACACGGCATACTTTATTTAATAACCATTTTCACAACCACTCTCTTATTACATTCATCGCACGCATACAAACAACAATACCATCTACATCGTCATAACTTCTCATTACAAGTATTTATTTTATTGAATAACATCACATATCACATCATAAACATATGCATTCATACTCATAATGTCACATTCATTCATATCTCATAACACAAACACAACATCTCATTGCACATTGCAACTTGCTTGCAGTTCATCACATCATTATCATATCACTTATTTGAATACTCATTCCTATTGCATCAAAAGCATGTTTTATAACTCATTCTCAACCCGTTATATCACTTTAGTAATTTCTCATTCTTACAAGTAATGTATCTTATTATCATTTTCACTAATAACACAAATTTCCATTAACTTCACTTGCATTCTCATCACAATATACTCCATATTCCAAACATAGTTTGGGCAATCACATATCACACCCCAAAGCCGATAGCTTGGGTAATAATCACCGCACCCCAAGTAGAACTTGGGCAATATCACATCACTTTCCAAGCCGATAGCTTGGTTATTAATTCACTTCAATTACTTTTCATCTTCACTTTACTTAACTCTTCATTTTTAATCATTACCAATATCATGCCAACTCACCCTGGGAATTATGCCAAGGCAGGTAGTTCCCACCATTTCCACAGAAATAGCGGGCAAGTAGTTCCTCGACACAATTCCAAGGTGTAACAACTCATATCATACTGTATTTTACTTCAATAATCACTTTCATAATACAATTACTTCGTACTATTCATATTAACACACGTCTCTTTTACTTTTTCATTTTAAATTAACCACATACACTCGTATTTCTTCATATTCATTTTTTATTCACAACCACTTCCTTTCACATTCACAATTCACGTTCCACTTTCTTTACTCTCACATTTTTATTTACACTTAGTTATTTTATTAGTTTGTCGACCAGTGAGCCACAGTATCCCAACATACTGAACGCCGACAGCCTAGTAAACACGCGGCCCAATGCTCACACAGAGTCTTACTCGACCGAGGCTACGTTTTCCTCCTACCCGAACTAGCGAGGGAACCACTAACCCCAAGTAGAACTTGGGTACTTCCTCCCGGCCGAAGCCAAGAGGGAAAAACCATTGACCCCAGGTAACCTGGGTACTTCCTCCCAGCCGAAGCCAAGAGGGAAAACCACTAACCCCAGATAAACTGGGTACTTCCTCGCGACAGCTGTCATCAAGGGAACAACCGGGCCTCAAGCCGATAGCTTGGGCGATAAAAACCACTTACCCTAAACATAGTTTGGGTCCACTTACCCCAAGCCGGTCCTTGGGTGTTAGGAGGTCTAGCCCAAACCCCCAGGATTACTGTAGGTACTGGTCAACAAAACCATCGGTTATTAGCATTAATCATTTCATCTTTCCATCTTACTTTATCAACACAAGCATTGCACCTTTGAATTCAATAATTGCCACCACCTCGACTTTAATCACGTGAATTAATGACACATTTTATTAGCACATACCATCTTATCTTTTATCTTACCATTTAATGCATATCCGGTGTCCACGATATTAACCATCATATCATTATACCATATTATGCACACACCCTGTCATTCAACATATAAACTCATCATATCATATGTAGGCATACGCCAAGTTATAACATTAATAAAAGAACTACATTATGTTATTCCATATCGTAAAAGTATCAAAATGTATAATTCATCACATTATAATATCATACTATTGCTCATTAATTCATTTTGAACATAATTAGACTATAAACATATACCCACTTACTAATTTCATCAATTATTGCATCACAAGCCATAATCATCTATATATATATATATATATATATATATATATATATCACAAACATACATCACATTTGCGGGTTTCCAAGAGATATGGCAACAATCATATTTCTTCTAATTGAACTCCATAACGACCAATCATAGCATGCAAGCTCATACACAATGCTCTATGTAACTAAAATCACCTATAAGGGCCTATATGCCCCAAAATATGCACAAAACATGCACTATATATACCCGGGTTTCCAAAACATGACCACAATCACTAATTTCGTCTAATTACATCTTATAACATCCATCCATAACATACTAGCCCATACACAAGGCTCCACATATACCAAATCACCTATATCGACATATTCACACAAAAACATGCACGAAACATGCACGGGGTAAATATATGCATAAACCATTTCATATATATGATTTGTATACTTCAACATGTCGCATTAATTCATAATATAGGTTTTATATACTTAAAATAGTCAATTTCACCAAATATTACAAAAACCAATTTTCGGGCTCCTAAAAATCCGTATTTTCTTTGAAAATCTCTTTTTAGCATAACTTCTACGTAATAGATCAAAAATCCACGAAATTTGGCCACAACACAAAATATAGATAGATAAAACATACTCACCTGACGGATCGAGCAAACGATGTCCCACGTCCGCCTGGTAGCCAGTCGAAGTTCAACTTTTTCCACCTAATTGGAAAATTATAGGACTGATTAGCATAAAACTCAAAACTCGACCTACGGACCTCCAAATTTGAATTCGTCTTCACCCACACGTCACAAATGACATAAGTAGGTGAGCTACATCGATAGATTTCGAAGTCGGGTCCCAATACAAAAACTTACTCATCGATCGGAGGAACCCTTTAAGGGAAATCCCCAAATATCTACTGGCTTTCATCCAATTCTCCTAATTTCTCAAATTAGGGTTAAATGATAGTAATAAAACTCAATGACACCTCCGAATCTAATAAATTCCCTCCTAAATCTCGCTCAGGCATTTCACCGAACACCCGGCATGCATAATACACATACACTCTTTCTCATTCGATTTGATTGAGAATTAGGCCTACAAAACTCATCCTAAATTTATATTAATACTTTCATAATATTCTACACCCTCAAATGCATTTTCTACAATTATTAGAATCGAGTTTCCTACCCGATTTCATAAACCCTAAAATCTGAGTTTATGCCAAAATCACCACTCCCCATTTTCACCATGATATGCATAATTTCTAACTCCTAACATGTTCTATATGCTCTCTACATCTCCCTACATCAATTTTTAGTAAAAGAAATGAAAAGCATACAATTTAATAACCTAACACACACTTTCATATACCTTATTGGAATCCTCTGGAGAAACCGATACCACCACATGGAAGAGCACTCAAAGTTCTCCTAGAAACCCCAAAAAATTAAAGCTTGGAGGTGGAGATCAGGTGGATTTCAAAAAAAAAAACCCTAGTTGGGTTTCAAAAGGGGGGGAGGCGTTCTGATCTGCCAGGAAAGGAGGAGGGAGAGAAAGATTAGGAGAATGGCATTTTTGCAATTTTTGGGTTTTTAATAAGGTTTGGGTTTGGGGTTATGGGCTTTAGGCCCAAATACTTAAGAAAATGACCCAACATAGGTTATTTCAGCTCGATTTTGAGAAGTTTACAACCAAAAGCCACAAACTAAAAATTCTAGTATTTTACTGACCTCCTATAATGTACAAACGCCCTAGAAAAATTTTGGGTCGAATCGGATTCGTCTCCTTCGAGAAAACTCATCTCAAAACTCCTATATTTTCAATTTTTTTCCCGTTTACCCCAAAATATCAATTTAATCATTCTAATGCTAATAAAATCAATTAACAGGGGTAAATATACCCAGAAACAGATTTTAAAATAATTTAAATCAAATAATTTAGGAATTAAAAAAAATAGATGTTACACCAAGCTGAAGGACGAGCTGACGGCGGCGGAGTTTGCCCTCGCTGTCGCCTAAGCCCAACTGGTCTCAGCCACGGAGTACCATGCTAACGAGCTAGCACAGTTCAAGGCGTATGCCAAGAAGGAGAGCGAGGAGGCGGCGATCACGATGGCGGACACTCTGATCGCCTCGCAGGACGAGGCCTATAATAAGGCCAGGAAACACATCCTGGGAATCTATCCGGACCTTCGGATTGGCCATCTCCACTGTGGATGGCAGTTCCCCGAGCTTCCACTGACTCCCTTAGGCGGGGAGGACAAGGAGCAGGGGGACCCTCGACAGGAGACCAGGGGCGACCAGGACGATGAAGAAGTGCCGATCCTTCTTAAGCAGTAGTGTAGGAACTTACTTTTCTTTTGCTTGTACTTGCCGAACACGGACTGGCCACCGCTTTTTGTAATACCAAAATTTCAGACTTTATAAAAGATGATTTTTGGGCCGATGCTCCATGACTTGTGTTTTTTCGTCTCTTTTGTGACCTGATACTTTTCCCGCCTTTTTGATAGACGCATAAGGCCCTCGGCACCGACCTTGGCTTTGCCGAGGTCTCCTAGGTCCGAGCTGGGATGGGGGCCATGGAGAATGTTCTGGGTCGCCAACGTAAGCAGGCTCGGGATCGAGAGGTCGCAGTGAATTATTTCATGAACAAGTCCAGAGAGCTTAGCCTGGAGGTCGCTCGCCTGAAGAAGGCCATTGCCGATCAGGACTGGTGGGCAGTTGAGACGAACTGGTCAATCTCGGATGCCTCGAGTGGACGATCGGCTTCAGAGTCATTTCTTTGTGAAGCCGTTGTAGAGAAAGAGTTGGAGATGCGTAGGTTGAAGCTCATGTTAGGCGTCGGTCTGGTCGAGGAGGGGAGCAATTTCGTGTTGGGACCTTCTCTGACCTTTTTCCTGGAGGAGGCCCACCCTGCCGATGCGGAAAGCTCCGTTTTCGGGGTGCCCTTGCTGGCCGGACCGGCTGAGCGTGCGAAGGATCCTGTGGGGAGCACCGAGTTTGAGTTTCAAGCCGAGCGATGAGCGATTTGTAAACTTTTCATTGCATTGTGACCGTTTCAGGTGCTCTGAGCAATAAAATCTTGATTTGTTTGCTTTGACAATTTGTTGAGTGAGGGCAGGTGTAGCTCGAGGCCTTTTCTAAGTCTGGCCTTGCCGGAGGTCGTCGCCGAGGAAGGAGGGGCTTGCTCGGGAGCCGAGATGTAATTTCTTGGCTAGCACCCCCTTACTTGTTGGAAAAGCACGGGGGCGCCAAGATCGAGGGTCGGAATACGGACCCCTATCACTTGTTGGAAATTTCCTAGCACATCGCCTAATAAAGGACGTTTCGCCTTTCGATAAAATTAATGGCGACGATTCACCTTCCACCGTTTGAACTTCCCAATGTAATAAATGCGCCTCTCTGGTGGCTATATAATCCTCACCCCCTTCCTCATTTTTCATCAGGATTTGAGATTGACTCATCTGCAACCCTCGAACAATTCGGGTTTCGGCTCCGAGGCCGCTAACCCCGAGTTGTTCGTGGGTAAGAGATGGGTCGGTCCGAGGGAGAGGTCCGGGGTGCTTGCCGAAGGCGAGCACCCCCAAAGTACAATTTTTTGGCCGAAGGTCCTGGGTCGGTGGCTCCCCTGCCACCATCGGACAATTCAGGGTTTCAGCTCTGAGGGCTGTAAACCCCGAGTTGTCCGCAGGTGAGAGCTGGGCCGACCAATGACCCGGGGGTAGAATTCATGGTCGAGAGTCTCGGATCGGTGGTTCCCCTACCACCCGCTGACAATTCGGGGTTTCGGCTTCGAGGCTGTTAACCCCGAGTTGTCAGTGGGTGATAGGTGGGCCGACCCGAGGTTCGGGACTCGGGACGTTAGTCGAAAGCGAGCGCCCTAAATCTAAATTGAAAACTTTTGTATCTGGTGCGGTATGGGTGTAGCCGGAGATCATCGCCGAGCGTAAAGGTCGCATGGCTTGAAAAAGTCAAGGCCTTGCTCGAGGTTGATGTCGAGCCCCCATACGAAGAGAAGTTGATACGAGTATAGCCGGATATCATCGTCGAGCGTAAAGGTCGCATGGCTTGAAGAAGCCAAGGCCCTGCTCGAGGTCAATGCCGAGCCCCCATACCTAGAGAAGTCGTTATGAGTGTAGCCGGAGATCATCGCCGAGCGTAAAGGTCGCATGGCTTGAAAATCCAACGCCTTGCTCGAGGTCGATGTTGAGCCCCCATACCTCATTCTCGGGTAGATAGTATGAGTGTGGCCGGAAATCATCGCCGAGCGTAAAGGTTGCTTGGCTTAAAGAAGCCAAGGCCCTGCTCGAGATCGATACCGATCCCCCATACCTAGAGAAGCCGTTATGAGTGTAGTCGGAAAACATCGCCGGGCGTAAAGGTCGCATGGCTTGAAAAAGCCAAGGCCTTGCTCGAGGTCGATGCCTGTAACCCCTGTTCCCGTTAATATGTATTTTTCAAGTATTTTCTCATATTTTAAATTCTTCGTATCTTGTAACTATTCTTTCTTAATTGATTATATTATTCCAACTATTTTATAAAACCCAATTGTTTATTTTAAACCCAATCCTATAACTAATTTATTACATTATTTTTGAGCCCATAGACCAAGCCCAAACCCAAACCTAGTACTCATATATATATTGTATAGACTCTATCCTATATGATTTTATTCAAACCCCCACATTTCTCTCACGTTCTCAACTGCCCACAACCCCTCACATTCCCCACACTTCACATTTTGTATCCCAATAACCCCCCCCCCCCCCACACACACACACTCATAAGTACCCATTATTATTTTATATTATTATTTTATTTATAACCCCCACCCCGTACACTCTCTCTCCCACCTCTTTTTCTCTCTCGCTCTCTGTTTCTCTCTTCTTCCTCTGCTTCGAACGAAACCGCACCCATTTCTCCATTTCCGTTCCTCCTGCTCGAGCGTCGCGCCGCTCGACCACAGAAGCTCTGCTTCCACCGTCGTCTCAATCTTCTCGTCATCCCTAACCTTCGAACACCCCCTCGCTGACCGCCATTGCCTCCTCCCATTTGAACTCCGTCAAAGCCTCGCCCATCGTCTTCTTCCTCCTGCTCGAGCACCGCAAGTCCCCCGAAGTGCTCCGCCCTCTCGCCCTCCCATGTGCACCCTCAGCCTCCGATAACCCATCCGCTCTCCTCCAAGCTCCGCCTTCGTCGCCGAGACTCGTCGCCCTCTCCGCTCCTCGACCTCATTGCCTGAGCGACCACCGCTGGACGATAGACTCCCACCGACAACTCCTTTTCCTCCCGCTCCCTGTCTCTTTCGCTGACTACTGCAAGCCTCTTCGTCGAACCCATTGAGATCCGACCTCCTCAACTCTTCCCCGTCGCTCCTCGACCACCTTCACCTTGCCACTGCACTGCCCCGTCACCACCATCGTCTTCCTGCGTCGAGCTCCCCTCGACGTAGCTGCCGCCTTCCACCGCTCCGCCCGGTCGTCGTCTTCTCGCGCTCTCTCTCCCTCCTTCTCTGTCGAAGGAAGGAAGGAGACGGGGTGTGATTGGGTTGGTTCCGCTGTTCGGTGTTCTTGGCACAGGGGGTCCTGGGTGGTGTTTTGTTGTTGTGTTGGAGTATAAGGGATCCACTTGCTGTGTGGTGTTTTGTGAAGTAGGGGATTTGGCTTTTGGCTGTTTGGTGTTTGGGTTGATCTAGTGTGTGTTACTGTTTTGTGAAGAATAGTTGGTTGCTATTTGGTGTTTTGTGAGGATGGGATTAGTTGTGTATTGGAGTTTGCTGTTTGGGAGATCCTAGTTGCTGTGGTTGCTATTTTGTGGATCCGATCTTGTCTTGCTGTTTTGCTGTAGTTGCTGCCACGTGCCCTGCCCGTGCATCGCTGCCCGAAATTCTGATCTCGTTATTCTTGTATTTGGTATCGTCATATTCGGTTATCAGACAAGTATCATCTTGTACAATCTGTTTGTTCTCGTACAAGCTTTCTTTGCAAAATACCGCAAGTATATATATATTCTTTGACTCTAATTCGTATTCTTCGGTCGAATTGAAATCTGTTGCTATACATAATCCGTCGATCCCGTGTTCGCACATGATCGCGAATACTTTGTTGCCACATGCATTACATGAACACGATTGATACACACATATGTACTCTTAGGATTATATATGATTATGTGCATGATTGTTTTACCCGTGATAGTAGTTTAAATATGATATCCTGTTATTGTTGACTAAAATTAATAAAAGTAACAAGCTGAGGTATAAAGGTAAAGAACTAGTAGTGGGCAATATAGAAGAGCGTACTTGGACGGGAGCTCGTGGTTTTCCGATGCAAGTTGCAAGTTTGCGAATTATATGTTTATATGTTTCACGCTACAAGTTTACACTCTATATGTTTCACGTTACAAGTTTGCATGTATCTCGAACAAGATATAATTGATATGTTTTTCCCGAGTACGTGACCTATAGAATCCACCACTAGGCCTAAACGTAATTGATTGTATGTATCAACAATGTAGTAAAAGGATGGATGCATGAAGTGCTACCTAGATAGAATTAATAAAAGATATAAGATTAACACATACACTTGCACGATCCAATTACATGTTACATATTCTTATTTACTTGATTACTTGTTTACATGCCAATTATTTCATAATGTCTTGTTCATGATCCTGTTTACATGTTGTATTTCTCCTATTACATGATTCTTGATTCCTTGCTCTTTTTCCCGCTTCTTGTTTAGTTTTTATACTTGTCCACGTAGCTTGTACAACTTGCAGCCCGTGACTTGCATTAACGGGCGCCTTCTTGTTCTTTTTTTTTTGTATAATGTACTTGCAGATCCGAATGGAGAGTTACCAGAAGGTGTTGCTGATCAAGTGTTTTAGTCTTATTTATTTTCATGTTGCTTTAGTTCATGTTTTTTTTTTCATGCTACTCTTTATTATAATCCGGACATGTTTGACCCGTAACTATTTTTTATTTTTCCAGTTGTTGGTTATGCTATGCACTATGTCATGTACTTTTGTTATTCTATTGTGATTTTACATACCTGCGTCGTTTTGTTGTTATCTTATTGTTGAGTTACCTATACAGCTTATGAATGGTGTATTCGTATCATTCGGTGGGTCTCAATCACGTGCTCGTATTTCTGTATTTTGGGAAGTGGGGCGTAACAATGCCGAGCCCCCATACCTCGTCCTCGGGTAGATACTATGAGTGTGGCCGGAAATCATCGCCGAGCGTAAAGGTCGCTTGGCTTGAAGAAGCCAAGGCCCTGCTCGAGGTCGATGTCGAGGCCCCATACCTAGAGAAGCCGTTATGAGTGTAGTCGGGAAACATCGCTAGGTGTAAAGGTCGCATGGCTTGAAAAAGCCAAGGCCTTGCTCGAGGTCGATGCCGAGCCCCCAGACCTCGTTCTCGAGTAGATAGTATGAGTGTGGCCGGAAATCATCACCGAGCATAAAGGTCGCTTGGCTTGAAGAAGCCAAGGCCCTGCTCGAGGTCGATGCCGAGCCCCCATACCTAGAGAAGCCGTTATGAGTGTAGCCGGAAAACATCGTCGGGCATAAAGGTCGCATGGCTTAAAAAGCCAAGGCCTTGCTCGAGGTCGATGTCGAGCCCCCATACCGCGTTCTCGGGTAGATAGCATGAGCGTAGCCAAAGGTCATCGCCGAGCGCATGGGTAGCATGACTTGGAAAAAGTCGAGACCCTGCTCGAGGTCGATGCCGAGCCGCCATACCAAGCGAAGTCGTTATGAGTGTAGCCGGAGATCATCGCCGAGCGTCAAGGTTGCATGGCTTGAAAAAGCCAAGGCCTTGCTTGAGGTCGATGCCGAGCCCTCATACCTCGTTCTCGGGTAGATAGCATGAGCGTAGCCGAATGTCATTGTAATACCCTGAATTTTCATTTAATGTGAAATTGTTGATTTTACGTGTTGTGCACGTGCAATCTTGGATGTATTTTCTTATACAAATTATCTTTTATAACATGAACAAATAAATATAATTCTTTCTCTTTGTTTTCTTATAAAAGCCTATTTTATAAAGCCTAAGATTTATTTCTCTATTTTGAGCCCATCCTAATTATTTAATTATTTTTAATTGGTACTTGGATTTGAGCCCACAATTTTGAAGCCCACAACTAATTAATCTCTTAAATTGCCCCAATTTGTCATGTAGACACATTTAGTAGGCAATTGATTAATTAATGTGTATAACTTAATAATGGGGACACTAGAAAGTTTGTGCATGCACTAAGGTGTGCAATGCACACCAATTCTAGGGTAGGACGGGATTGGATGAGTGGGAGAGGGAGAGTGGATGAGGTGGAGGAGTAGTTATTGAGTTCATGGAAGTTACTACAACTTCCCAACTCATCTTGGTCCTTAATCTTCAACTCCTAGTTTAATCCTAGCCCTTCTTTCACCCTAAAATAAGTATTAATAACCCCCCCCCCCCCCCCCCACCACCTTAGTTACTCTTGCACATTTTCTTCATCAAAAGTCTAAGAGAAAAAGACACATTTTGTAAGCAAAAGATTGAGAAGTGTTAGTAAAAGATTAGAGTGAGATTGTGTGTGTGTGTTCCATTCAAGAGGAGGTCGGCTAGCATCCAAGGAGCATTGGTGGGTTCGGGTTCCAATCAAGCATCAAGGAGAAGGCAATTGCAATACATTCTAGGAGGAGAACGCCACTTTCTTGCATTCTAGGAGCGTTCATTTCATTTTTCTTCAAATAGGTGGGTATTTCTCATTGCTTCTAAATGTAGATGCCATGCTAGGAATGATGTGATAAAATAGTTAAAGAGAAATCAAGAAATTTTATTCTCATGTTTGATAAAGTAGAAACGGAATGATAATTTAGAGAATGATTGTGAAGATGATTGCTAATTGATAAATGTATGAAATTGAAATGCTAGAATCTATCTTATTGTCATTCTTTATGTTTATAAATCATTCTATGTGAAGAAAGTTGTGCTTATGAGACACAAATTGATTGAATGCATAATATGGAATTAATTGTTTGAATTGAAACAACTTTATTGTAGAAAGATGAAAACTTGTGTTCTAAAATATTATTTTGGGGAAACCTTGATTTTAAATAATATGAAAATTGTGATCTTATTTTCAATGTAAAAAATATATCCATTGCAACCTGGTGCAATCGACAGTCGACCGGATTAGAGTCAACAGTCGACTGTCAAGTAATAGATTTCGAACTTTTGTTACGGAACAGTTGACCGACTATTGTAAAAGTCGACTTTCCTGGTTATTTGTTTTGAGTTTTTAAAATCTTTACAGAACAGTCGACCGACTATTGTAATAGTCGACTTCCCTAGTTATTTGTTTTGAGTTTTTAAAATCTTTACGGAATAGTCGACCGACTATTGTAACAGTCGACAACCCTGATAATTTTATGGGTCATTTTTCGAGTTTTAAATCTCCACAGAACAGTCGATCGATTATAGTGTAACAGTCGACCGCCCTGATCACCTTATTTTCGAGATTTTAAACCATCGCGGAACAGCCGACTGGTCATATTTTAACAGTCGACTGCCCTGAAGTTACAAATAATATCTGGATTTTCGTAAGATAATTTCCTATGACCTGTGGCCTAGTATAAATGAGAATTTGAGACTTCTTTTTCAACAAAAAAAGAACATATTTTAATTATTAACTTAAATTGTCTTTTAGATAAAGAAATTAAATGGAATGTTTTAAAGAATTTAAAAAAGGAGATTTTGTAATTAGAAATTTGAAAAGTGTGAATTGTGAAACTAAGTGAGATTGTGGAAATATGAACTAGTGAATGTGGCATGTTAGAAGAATTGAATTTTTAATTATTTACGCATGATATTATACTTGAAAATTGAAATTAGATGACATGATGAGTTATGAAGAGCATTATGAATATGAATACATGAATACTATGAATATGAAATGTGAATTGTGATTAATCATGAAAAAGACTTTATGAGTATGAAAACTCGATGTTGTAATTATGAGTTGAAAATAAGAACTAGGGTGTAGCTAAGCCTTACACCGGCAATAAAACAAATGTTGAGATTTGAAATGAAAAGACCAGGATTTGGGTCATGTGAAATGAATGAATAAGACCGGTATAGTGGGAGTGCTAACCCTAAGGGATTGATTTTGTTCATGATTCAATTAAACTAAGAATTAGGTACATAGTGAAGATGTGACGAAAGTAAGAGAAAAACATTGAGTATGAGGGCCATTGGATTGGCGGCGTGAGAGTATTCACAGGATGTCCCATGATGCGTCATGATAGGGCATGGATACTGCTCCAGAGTACCGTCCCGGTGGCGACGCTCGTGGGGTGTTTGGTGACTGCGGGTGGTGTCATGTCTATGGTAGGAGTTGAATTACCACAGGATGCCTGCATGATGAGTCATGTGTCAGTGCATTGGGATTCCCTCCAGGGTGCCTAGACATGAGTTCGTAGGTCATAGAACATCTAGGATACTTACCGTAGTTACAGTAGTAGATTAAGTCATGGCGAGGGATTGAACCCTACAAGATGAAGAATGGTTAAGGGCTTGCCATCAGACCTATGTAGTATGTGCTGCATAGACTCTGAACAAGTGCGCATTAGTGTCATATAAACAGAAATAATTGCATTAAGGACTAAGTGCACATTCACTACACGACATCAATAGGATAGTCCCTTTAGCTTTGTTTGTGAACAAGTTTGTGGTTTGTTAAGTATTGAGAATCGTTATACAGTTCCGGCATAGAGATGATAGCCGTGTATAATATTTCGTCAGTTGTAAGCAATTGACGCGCCCACAATTTTACATGCAAGGTAAAGATGCTTGACAAATTGAAGTATACATGCTGCTCAAAGATTGATTTAAATGTTGGTTCATGTAATTACTGTTGGATCCTGTAGGCAAGGCAAGAAACACAAGAGGGAGGTGAATAGTGTTTTATAACAATTCATTGCGGAATTAATCTTTTCTTCTGACCAGTCGACTTGAAAAGATAAACCAGTTGACTGGGGCGATAGTTAAGAAGGGTATTTTAAACCGAGTCTGATCAGCCGACTTAGAGAAGTGACAGTTGACTTATCACACAAGTTTTCAGAGAGAAAGTAGTACAAGTCTGACCAGTCGACTTACAAATAGACACAGTCGACTGTCCAGACAAGTTTCACAGAGAACTTAAAAGGACAAGAAAATGAAATGCAAGTTCAAAGAGATACAACCACACTTGAGATTGTATCATGGTTCGGTCCTCCCGACCTACATCCAGTCCCCAAGCAACCCACTTGAGATTTTCCACTATTCTTGAAATAATTACAAGAACACCGTACGACGTTAGATAACAACCTTGTCCAACCCGTAGTCCTTTCTCACAACTAGAGAAAGCAACCCACTCTTCCACCAGGAGTGAAAACCTGACTCTACACCCTAGAGCCCTACTCTCCAACCGAGAGGAACTACTCTCACAACCCGAGAGTGAAGAACAACAAGAAAAAGTTTATAATCAACCTATAGCCTTGTTGTGAATGTGATTTTATGCGTGGCTATTAGGTCAACTTCCAAAAATTAGTCTAAAACGAAATCACTGTTATGCTAGACTGATTTCAGAGAACCAAGACTTAGAAAGTGAATGCTTTTGAATGCTTTTTCTTGTTAAAACCAAAAGCTTTAGAACTTGAGGAACAAAAAGCTTGGAAATAAGTTGTTAACCTTTTCCAAGTGATCTCTATGCTCTATTTATAGAGTTAGAATCACTGGACATTGAGAAGCAGTTGTACCAACTGTCAACCAACGGAAATAAAACTTTTGAATTCGAAAAATCAAGTTTTGAAATCAGTAAACTGTCGAAACGACTTGAACAGTCGACTGGGTTTCCGTTATGAGTCGACTGGTCAGAGTTTGAATAAGTTCAGTCAGTTTCGTACTACGACAGTCGACTGGTGCCTTATGGCAGTCGACTGGTACTTAACAGCTGAGCTTTTTCAATCTTGTTTCGATCTTTTTAAGTTTAAAAAACACTCAATTATTTTAAGGATAATATGTGAGTGTGTGTGACAAGGCTTTTACAGAATTTCTAAGACTCAAAAAAAGAATAAAAAAGGTTACAATTGTTACAAGACTTTTAATACAATAAATTGATGCATAGGTCTTGTCTTGAGTCTTGAATCTTGAGAAGGAGCTTTTAGCCTTTGTCTTTTTCTTTGAAGCTGGCAACCTTATAGCTTTCTTGATCAACTTGCTTTAAGAACATTGTAAACCTTATTAGAACATTTTGCCTTTGTATATCCAGTAATATTTAAGAAGTAGACCAACAACTTTGCATTGTGTTGTAATCATCAAAATCAAGAATCAACAATTACTGTAAAATTGCTTCCACTGTAATAATGTAAAGGTATAATGTAACTCCGATATAAGAAATGTTTCAATTTCCTTGTAAAATTGTACGAAAGAAGTGTAAAGATCCTGTGGAACTTCGAATTCAGTGTGTTTTGGAATTTGGGGTGTTGCAGTCATCGCCGAGCGTATGGGTAGCATGACTTGAAAAGGTCGAGACCCTGCTCGAGGTCGATGTCGAGCCCCCATACCAAGAGAAGATTTTTTGAGCTCGCGGTTTCATCCGAGCGCCGAACTCCAAGCTGAATTAAGAAGATTTTTGCGGCTCGCGGTGTCCGCCAATATTTAAATAATTATTTTATATAATATATATTTATATTAATATTTATATTTTTGTATAAAAAACCAAAATCATTGTTAATAATCATACATTAACCAAGAGATTTCAGTTCATACAATCACAACAAACAAGCATATTATATTATTATGTATATTTGAGTTCATACAATCACAGCAAACAAGCAAACAAAAAAAAGCAAGCAAAAAGGATTAATTAAGGTTGTACGAACTTTTGTGAGGTCATACAATCACAACAGGAAACAATAAAGGATTAATTATGGTTATACAATACAACATGAAGCAAAAACTATATTTAATACTTCATCACAAGTTAAGTATGTGCACCAATCTCAAAGCAAGTTTAATGGTGGATATTGGCAACATGAAGCAACAAGAAGCAACAAAGTTTAATGGTGGATTACCAGAGAGAGAAAACGGCGATGTCGAAGAGTGGAGGAGTCGACAGTGGATGAATCGGCAGAGTCAACGGCGGAGAAAATGAGGAATTAACGGCGACGAGTAGAGAAGCAAAATCAAAGGCAAAGAGTGGAGAAGCCAATGGAGAGATGAGTCGACGACGGCGAAAGAGAGGATTAGGGTTTTGATTGGGATTTGGGGATTTAGAGTTCTTGAGAGAGAGGGAGGAGAGAAAACATTAGATAGAGAGAGAAAAAGAGTGGGATTTAGGGTTTTTTTATAGCAAAGGCCCAAATCCGCACCCAAACCGCACCCTCGCCGCACTCATTAAATTTTTTGATATAAAATAATGGGAGCTCAGATCTCGAACCCCTAATTGAATCATTTGCTATTATCTCGTCTCGTGAGTCAAGTGGTCAATCGAAGCTGTCAATCCTATACTACGGGGATTTGGCCCTAACTGAAGGAGACACGCACCCCACCGCACCCGAGTCCAATACGAGTCTGACTCGGGTGCGAGAGCCTCCGTAAAGAGTCTGTGCTTCCTAAGCTTTAGCTGAAACTGATGCTTTACAAGTAGTATACAATGAATTACATTCTACACAGAAGAAGTATTGGTCACATATTATACTCTTGTGCCAACTCACATCTTCTCTAGGCACCTCGGTCCTTCACGATTTAATAATACATGTAGAGTCATTAAGTGTCATCAAAGTATCTAGGCTTCCCTAAAAAAGTACCAGCCTTGTACAACCAACAAAAGAGCACTACTTCGGTTGTGACACATATCCAAAGATAACTGCTAAACGGATCCTAAATTAGGTGACCATTATCATATATTTCAGAGAAAAGGAAGTAGATCATAGCCATGCCATTCAATACAACCAAACACCATTTGCCTCGAGCCTTTTTTAAATAGCACACAGAATCCTGATAGTCTAAAATACAACCAAACACCATTTGCCTCGAGCCTTTTCTAAATATCACACAGAATCCTGATAGTCTAACAGATGTACCAAAAGAGACCCCACATCAAGTGATTCATCTCTTTTAGATACTCTACAGCCTAAACTGCAAAGATAGAAGCGGTTAATACAAGCAACACAGTGAATAGTTTGTCGTCAAATCAATAACATATTAAAATGTCAAATTGATGAAGGATGATCAGTCATACCATAATAGACCATTTAAGTGCAAATAACTTGATGAAGGATGATCTATCTAACGTGGTAACTGTGTGGATATAGCCCTAAAAAGAATAACTTAGAAGACAATGTGTATTCCAAATATTTGAAATGGAAATAAGAAGGAATAAACAAGATGACTGAATTAACCAAGGAAAATTGACTAGCTCATCATGATGGTGGGGAGAAAAGAAGCAAGTTTGCCCTCTAAAAGAAAGAACGGTGAATAACAAAATGGAAAGTGAGGCTAATGGTAGGCGTAGACATAACCACATCACAGGCATCTCCGTTAACGGATCCTGGACGGAAAATGAGGATCTCATCAATGAGCATTTAGATCGAGTATATCATGAGTTTTTAGGATGCAAGGTTGAGGGCAGATGTTCTTTGTCCCAGGACATGTGGGGGTCATCCCGTTTAGACGGTAGTGACGGCATCGAAGGGAGCTTCGAAGAATCAGAAGTCTTAGACGCTATTAAGAGTCTGGGTCAGGACAAGGCACCAGGCCCGGACGGACTGCTGATTTTTTTCTATAAGACTTATTGGAGCATTATCAAACAGGATCTCATGAACATCTTCCACGAGGTCTACGCAGGAAAGACTAACTTGGACCGGTTAAATTACGCTACAATTGTTCTAGTCCCTAAGAAAAGCGAATTGGTTTCGCAGGATGATCTTAGACCAATTAGCTTACTTAACGGATCGTTCAAATTATAACGAAGGTGTTGGCCCAAAGACTAACTCCGCATCTCAACGACATCATCGCCCAATCGCAAAGCGGTTTCATTAGAGGGAGGGATATCATGGATAGCATCGCTTCGGCCCACGAGATCGTTTACAGGGGTCACAAATCTAAAGCGGAAGGCTTCATCCTTAATTTAGACTTTCAGAAGGCCTATGATTCGGTATCTTAGGACTGTGTGGATGAAGCCCTAGCCCTTAAAGGCTTTGGCGCTAAATGGAGGTCATGGATGAGCATGTGTATTCGGGGAGGCAAATCGGCTATTCAAGTTAACAGATGGCAAGGAAAAAAAATCGTGTGTAAGAGAGGTCTGAGGCAAGGGGACCCCCTATCATCACTCCTATTCACCATCGTGGCGGACGGGTTGGCGGAAATGATCAGCAGGGCTAATGCAAACAACTTAATCTCAGGGATTCAAATTAAGGGCATCAGTGAGCCTTTGACGATTCTCCAATATGCGGACGACACGATCCTGTTTGGAAAAGCTACTGTGGAAGAAGCTAAGGCTATGAAGGCGGCGTTGGTCTGCTTCCAAGGATGGTCTGGTCTCAAGGTGAACTTGGTTAAAACTAGTATCATTCCTATGGCAGAGCTTGAGCCTAATCTGCTAAAGGAGATCTCCGATTTATTCGATTGCAAGATTAGTAATTTTGCCATTAAATATCTAGGTACCCCTATTAGACCAGGGGCCCTCCTAAGGGAAGATTGGTACCCTCTTATCGCAAAGATCCAAAAGAAGTTGGCAGGTTGGCAAAGTAGGTTCCTTTCTCTAGGAGGAAGTATCATTCTGTTAAACTCGGTCATCAGTGCGATTCCGCTATATCTTATGTCCATATTCGAACTCCCTAAGTGGGTCATCAACAGCATTGACAAGCTCAGAAGACGCTTTTTATGGAAAGGTTCGGACGAGGGGAACAAAGGTTTCAATCTAGTTAAGTGGGGAAAAGTCTGTAAGAGAAGAGAATTCGGGGGTCTGGGTATCATGGATCTTCATGATATGAACAAAGCCCTGCTTAGTAAATGGTGGTGGAAGATTACCAACAATCACAAAGGTTGGTGGAGCTACTCTTTTGCTCAATTCCTGAAGAGACGGAAATTTCGTCACGGAGGAAAGAGTAAGACAGCTAAAGTCTCCCAGGTCTGGAAAGGAATCTCAAAGATAGGAGAGATTTTTTTCACCAACACTAGATGTAAAGTCGGAAACGGGCTGAATACCAGGTTCTGGAAAGACAAATGGTGTGGACAGACCACACTTCAAAATCAATTTCCAAAGGCGGCGGAGGCTACTCTGAATTTAGATCTGGCTGTGGCAGACGTTAGGAGAAGGGGGAAATTAGGCTTTAGAGTAGCCCAGAATATTAGTGCGGAGAGCCTGGTCCAATTCGAAGCTATGAACAGATTAATACTTCAGGAAGAGGGTCAGGGTGATAGGTCAGAAGATAACAGATGGTGGGACAGAGAGAATTCGAAAATGTTTTCTGTGTCATCCATGTATAAGTGGATCAACGACGGTGGTACTAGATGCCCGGTTCAAGCGGTCATATGGGGGGCCCAAGTGCCATTCAGAGTCAAAGTTTTCTGCTGGCTGACCGATAATAACGCGATCTTATCGAAAGCAAACCTTAGAAAGAGAGGCATGCCGATTGACATCACTTGTGGGAGGTGTTCCAATGCAGACGAAGACGTCAATCATATTTTGTTTGATTGTCCTAGAGCTAGGCAGTCTTGGGAGATTGTTGGTAGGGGCTTTGGGTGTAGTCATGTTCCTTACTCTTCTACTGAAATTTGGGGGGCTTTTAGAGAAGAATTCATTAAACTAGAGGATAGGAGGGCTTGGGACATAGCTGTTGCTGCTTTAATTTGGAACTTATGGCTAGAAAGAAACGATCTTGTTTTTCGTAATGTTTCTTACAGATTTCCCCATTCTATGCATAAAATTTTTCTTCTTATTCATGATTGGGCAGGGGCTCAGGAGGCAGCAAAGAGATATCGGATCGCAGAGGGAGAGTAGTCTTCTTGGGGGTTCGTGTGCCGTCTCAGACAGTTACTACAGTTGCTGAGGAGGTGGCCCACAACGTCTAGAAATACGAAGGTGTCTTGCAAAGAGGAGGCATGAAGGATTGTGGGGTTGGTTGTACGTCTTTCGGTTTGTACTTTTGCTATTTTCAAGGGTAGGTTATTTGTCTTAGGTTTGTACCCTTGTTATGTATCTTTTCTTTGTATGGTTTTCTTTTGAACTCGAGTAGGGTCGAGTTCTTGTGTTGTAGCGTGAGGCCCGGTGCTCACGTGATTTACTTCTGTTGTACTACTTTGTTTCGTTACTGCTTATTAATGAAACGATGACGAGAGTCATCTTCTATCAAAAAAAAAAAACAAAATGGAAACTGTTATCCTTGATCTAAGAATGGGGATAAATGGGGAAGGAAAGATGAGGATGTTGAGAGAAATGAGAACATAGCAGAGTAAATAATATGAATATGTATTCCACATACAATAGATGAGTTACTTTTGGGATAATAAAGGAAAACTACTTTTTGTCTAAGTAAGAAAAATAATAAAAAAATTGATCACATTCATGGACTGTGGCATTTACGACAGTTCATCGTACAAAAAGTTGGTGTCTCTAACACACTCTAACACACAGACATGACATGTATTCATTTATGCCCTACAAACCCATACATGGCATAGGAGTAAGTCTATTAAGAGCTGGGAAGCTGGGCTCCTTATCGGGAGCTGGAGCTAACAGCCATCCGATCTGGTTTGATTCAGATCGAATGGCTGAGATCAGATCCCGTTCTCCATGTTTTTTGTTGAGGGTAAAATGGTCATTTACTCCCTCAATCTCTCCTCTCCTTCTATCTCCCCGCTCACTCTCTCTTCTCTGCTCTCTCTCTCTCCCCACTCCCCAAATCGCCCCAAACCCTAGCTCCAAATCCGACGCTCTCTCTCTCTCTAATCTCTTGCTAATCGATCCCTCACGGCACTCCTCCTCCCTCGCCCCCTTCGACTTTCTAAACCCATCAACTTTCGTCATCTCTCTACCTCTCTCAATCGTCATCTCTCTCCCTCTCTCAATCTCATCTCTCTCCCTATCTCTCCAGACCCCTGACCCCAAATTCGTCGCCTCTCTCTCGCCCCCTTCGACTTTCGAAACCCTAGACGGGTTCGAAATCCCCTTAAGCCCCCATCGACCTTCGTCAGCCCCCTTCCACCGCTTGTTCTCTCGACCACCACTCGACCTTCGAAATCCTAAACTGATCTCCATCTCCATCCCCAACTTGGGTAGAGGTAAAATTTCAACTTGGGTAGAGGTAAAGTTGATATCTTTGCTATGGCAGTGATGAAATCACACTATTATGCTTCATTATGAGATTACAATGTGGTGATATTACACTAATGCACCTAATTTGGTTATGACTGTGATGATATTACACTGTTATGCTTCATTCATAATTTAGGGATTGAAGATTTTCTGAATTTGGGCAATGATGAACTTAATTTGGGTCTCTTTTAGTTTTGCACTTTGTTTTGTCATGGTGCATTACACTTCTGCTGCTTCTTTGAATACGAGTTGTGTTTCTGAGGCTCTATCCTTCAATAGTCTTTCATTATGATCACTGAGATCACTGAGAAGTCATTATGGCTCTCTGAAAATGAGATTGGTTTTGACATGGTATATTTCACTATTGGTGATGCATTCATTATGCTTCCTCAGACAATTTCCTAATCTTCATGATATGTGATTTATGGGCTAAAGTTAGGGATTTTTTTTCATTGTTTGGGATAGAAATTTGATTGGATTGGATATAGGCTGCATTTGATTATTAGACATTGTTTGATATACGAAAGCAATTTCTCTGAATATGAAATTGGATGTTGATTAATAGATAGTTGGAAGAATGGGGAATGATAAGAAATAGATATATATGCTTAAACAATGGATATGAACACAAAATGAGTTAGAAGTTTAGAGCTAGTGTTGATATGAATATTGAATAATTATGAGTAAAATCAATTGTGGCTCCAAGAAGCATGGGCACAAACATGCTCATGTAAACGGTATACGATATGTAAAATTGGTTTGTGGAAAAATGCTTAAGAAACTAACTCAAAATAAGCTAGTAATAGTATACATGTGTCCTGCTTATGATGTATATGTGTATGAGCATGACATGGTTTCAACATAGAGGTGTTCATGCTTAATGATGTGGGCTAGATACACATTGATGGATCCACCTCCTCCACCTTTCAACATAGAGGTGTTCATCACTCACACCTCCTCCACCTTTCCCCAAGTTGGAGATGGAGATGGAGATCAGTTTAGGGTTTCGAAGGTCGAGTGGTGGTCGAGAGAACAAGCGGTGGAAGGGGGCTGACGAAGGTCGATGGGGGCTTAAGGGGATTTCGAACCCGTCTAGGGTTTCGAAAGTCGAAGGGGGCGAGAGAGAGGCGACGGATTTGTGGTCAGGGGTCTGGAGAGATAGGGAGAGAGATGAGATTGAGAGAGGGAGAGAGATGACGATTGAGAGAGGTAGAGAGATGACGAAAGTTGATGGGTTTAGAAAGTCGGAGGGGGCGAGAGAGGAGGAGCGCCGGGAGGGATCGATTAGCAAGAGATTAGAGAGAGAGAGCGTCGGATTTGGAGCTAGGGTTTGGGGCGATTTGGGGAGTGGGGAGAGAGAGAGAGCAGAGAAGAGAGAGTGAGCGGGGAGATAGAAGGAGAGGAGAGATTGAGGGAGTAAATGACGATTTTACCCTCAACAAAAAACATGGAGAACGGGATCTGATCTCAGCCATTCGATCTAAATCAAACCAGATTGGATGGCTGTTAGCTCCAGCTCCCGATAAGGAGCCCAGCTTCCCAGCTCTTAATAGACTTACTCCATGGCACAGTGTCTATATGTGTTTGAAACATACAAATGTTGGAACTCTAATTTGCTTCAAATATAAAAGGGATGAAGTCAGGGCCAGCCCAAGGCCCAAACAACCAAAGCAAGGGCTTTAGGCATCTATTTTTTTTTATCTAATGATAAGGCCTCTCACCTCCTCACCCGTCGGGCCGTTTCTTTGGTTTCCAAGAAATATTGCCTCTTTGGTTTCCCAGAAAGGCCTCTTAGAGTCTTAGAGAGCCTCTTTGGTTTCCCAATTCCCAGAAGTTCAATGACTCTCTGACTCTCTCTCCGAGTCCCGACTTCCTCTCCCTTCTCAGGCTTCTCTCTCCCCGACGCTTGCCACTTCGCCACCCTCGCCCTTGCCCTTCTCTCTCCCTGTCGTCTTCTAATCCTCGCCGAGTCGCCGTCGAGCCTCACCACCGAACCATCGGCGACTCCCTGCGCCTTCCCGTCTCCGAGATCGCAGAGGATCTCGGCCTCAGCGCCAAGCACTACGATCTGTACGGAAAATACAAGGCTAAGGTAATAAGACCAAATTAGAGAGACCCATGTCATCAAAATTGGATTTTAGGGGGTTTTGATTTGGGTTTATGTTTGCAGGTGTTTTTGTCGGTATTGGATGAGATTCGAGGAAGGGAAGATAGGTATTATGTGGTGGTGGGTGGGATTACGCCGACGCCGTTGGGGGAGGGGAAGAGTACCACCACTGTTGGGTTGTGTCAAGCACTTGGTGCTTTTCTTGATAAAGCACTTGGTGCTTTTCTTGATAAAAAAGTGAGTTTTTGTTGTACTAATTTTTTTTAAAAATAAAATTTGTTTAAGGTTAGTTCGTTAGAGTATAACCATGTGGTTTTAGTTTTGATGTGGTATACCATGTAGTGCATTTTATTTATTTCTGGCTAATTTAGTGGAATATACGTGAAAGTTCAACTACTTTTTTTTTCTTATAAGATATCCTGATCTACATTTTGTTAGCTCGCAATGTCTGATGTGTTTTTTAATATGTAATAGAAGATGCAGAGAACTAAGTTACTTTTGCTTTTATATCCCTATTTTCTCTTGTCCAAAAGTCTCAAACTTTGGATTGGAGAGGCTTCAAGTTAGTTGTAGACTGGAGAGGCTTCAAGTTAGTTGTAGACGACAAAATGTGGATGAGGGTGTTTGAGAATAAAATGTAGTGAACTTTTGGGTATGTTTTGATTAGCCTTGTTATTTGGAAATATCTTGATGTGTGTTTTACTAGGTATTATCTGGGTGAGGTGCATGTTTGCTAAGTGTTCAGACTACGGAATTGGGCTTGTAGCATGTAGTAGAGAATATTATTAATTTTAACAAAATATTATTATAAGCTTTCAAAAGGCCTCATTTCGGAGTTCGTTTTAGGCCTCAATAAGTGTTGGGCCGGCCCTGGATGAAGTACACTGACTCAGAAAAAAATATATTAAAGAGAATACAATGGTTTTATAGTTTACTATTTCAAACCATTCATATATATTAGACACTCAATACATACACTATCCACAAATTAAAATTTATATTAACTTTTATGATATATTCAAAATCATAAAATAAATGGTTGTTACAGAACGCCAGAATCAACACTAGATAAGATTGAAGAGTGATTACTGCATGCTACTCTCATACCTATGAAGAAACTACAATTTAAGCATTGTGTAACTCCCTAAAAGAAGATCCATGACAACTCTTGACAAAGAATTCAACCATGACAAATCAAAATGCCTACTTACAGATTACAAACCATTATGTAGTACACAACCAGAAAACTCAGCTACATGAAAACTGAACAGTTTATCACTATTTAATAATCTCTATAGTAAACAATCATAACACAGAGAGAGTTGAGGAACCTACAGAGAATCTTGGCCATTTAGATGACCTGGTATAAGTTGCTTGCCTTTATTTTTTCCTTTTTTTTACATGAAAGTCTTGGCTCGAACCAGGTCCCTTGTTCTTGGTTCTTGGTTCTGACACTCAATTACCCACCCCTCCAAATACCAATCAAGGACATTGCCTGTTGGTATAAGTTGCTTGCTTTATCTTTATGTTACTTGAATTGTATAAACACAAAGACAATGCAAGCAACTTATAGCCACTTCGACGCTTAGATTCTATCTAGGTGCCTCAACATTCTCGTTGTGAAAACTATTATGTAATACACAACCAGAAAGCTAAGCTATATGAAAACTGAACAATTTATCACCACTTAGTAATCTCTATAGCAAACCATCAGAACACAACGAGAAAGATTAGGAACCTACAGAAAATTTAGGCACCGCAGGTGCCTTGGGTATCAGTTTCTTGGATTGTCTAACTGCCAGATCATCGGCCAAAGTAGTATCGCTAGGCAACTGCAACAACATAACACAACATAAAGTCAATTACAAAGGTCATAATGTCTAAACATCTCCTTATCAACTAAAGAATACATAAATAAATTCACGGCAAAATAACCTTGGGATCAGTGCTAACTCGTGGAATCACAGTTGATCCACTACCTCCAGCAGCAGCATTTCCTTCTGCCAAAGCAGATACCCAACTGACACCCCCAACTTTGCTAGAATTGCTTCTGACACCCTTCCCCTCTTCAGCTCCAAGCAACGGAAAGTCTCTCTTCAACGAAGAGGCACTTCTACTTCCACTACTTGAATTATCACTTGAAAGATCAACACTTTTCGAATCACCCTCTGCCCCTTTCAGCCAAGACTCTCATTCTCTACCCGAATTCGCATTGTGACCACCTTTCTCTACTGGTTTAATCTTATTCTTATTCGTAAACCCACCTAGATTAATCTTATTCGTGGTTTAGTCATTCTAAGACCCTAACATAGAAATGAAATATAATAATGAAATTTATGAAGGCCAATCTCAAATAATTCATGTCAATTGCAACAATCTAATTTACTAGTATTAAATTGCACAAAACTGGATTCCATTAATACTCAAAAGAAACACACAAGATTATCACAACCAATGCAAAATTCTCAAAAAATTTTGATATCAAATTCTTCCATTACAATATCCAAAATTTGTGCAAAATCACTTGCACCTAAAAAAAGAGAAAAAAAAACCCTAAAACCAAATTAATACTACTACATAATTAATTAATTAACTCAAAAATAATAAGGAAGTTGAGGAAGCCCATAACCAATGCTACTACCATAAGATTGATGATGAGGAACCACACCAACTGGAAAACCTGCACTAGAACTCGCACCACTACCGTCGATGCAGTTTTCGTTGTTGCTGAGACCGGCCAACATGACCAACATGTTGGCCCTGCCTGCCACGTCAGCCCTAAGCCCGGCCAACGCCTTCTCGTAAGCCACAAGCTCCTCCATCTCCATCTCCTCCACCTTCTTGCTCTTCCACGGCGTGCACCACGACGCCGCCTTCTTCCCCAACTCCGTCTCCAACTCCTCCTTCCGCTTCTTCTCCACCTCCACCACCCGCACCAGCTCCGTGCATTGCCTACTCAGCTCCTCCACCATAAGCGTCGGATGCCCCCCATTGCCACTTCCACCACCACCACCACCAACGTCGTTGTCGTAGGAGAGGAAGCGGTTGGCGACCGAGTCGACCGACGGGTGCCCGAAAGAGAAGGGCTTCCCCGCAGGGGAAAACACTAGGACGCCAATTTGGGCACCGCAGAGGGTGGAGAGCTCGCTGGCTTTCTTGAAGAGACCGGAGCGGCGCTTTGAGAAGCACACTTGTCGCGCTTCCTCGCTTTGGATGCGCTTGATCTCGATCTTTTGTCGACCCCTGCTCGGCTTCTTAGTGTTGATCATCATTGTATATATATATATCTTTTTTGTTGGGATCGAATTATGAGTACTAGAGTTGAATATACATGACAGGGGGGAAGGGTTTATATATATAGGGTTTTGGAGAATGATTAATTAAGGTAGGTTAATTAATGTATATACTAAAAATGGAGAGGAGTATATACTAAGTGTTGAAGTTAATTGATGGTGAATTATTACCATATGGGGAAACTCGGAGATACATACAGTCGGTTAATTGATTTGGGTAATAATTTTCATTGAGGCTTCAATTAATTTGTTTACAGCTCAGTTAATAGATTCCGGAATATTTGACAGATCTTTTAATATAATTTTCGCTTTTGGAATTATTACAGCTGTCAGCCATGGTTCTTGGTCCGTCCAATTTGTCTCGCGATTCGTGCGGAGGTTCTGTGAGCGACCATAGAAAAATACGGTATCTCTACTACTATAATGGTGGGACTATAATGGGAGAATGCCTTAGTCCATAACCCAACCTGTGCAACGCACGTTTAATTAAATTATACCATATAAATCAATAAAATACGTACAATACACGTTCAAATTTATTACCCTCTTCCTATCTCTCAAAAAAACCAAAAACCCTACCATCTTCATCTCCCTCTCTCTCTGCATCTGTCCCGTGGGAGATGGATCATGAACAGTGAATGTCAAACTATTATTTTACGTATTCCGCACGTGCTTCTCCCATTATAATATAGATAAATAGAATATAAAAAAAATTGTTCAGGCGTGCATTGCACGTGTATTTACTAGTTTACTTATTACTATATCTATATATACATCACATGCACGTGCTTGACTTACAAGCTACACATTTGACCAAATGTGACGTGCCTATTTTAATTTAATTCAAGTATTATCATGAATGAACCTTTTTTTTTTGGATTCTTTGAAAAAACTTTAGAGTATATGATGCCAAATTTTTTTTTTTTTTTTAGGGAAAATGTGGAGTATGGCTATCATGTTTCATTAATATGAAATTAATGATACAAACCCAGCGAACTGGGCCAGATTACAACCTACAGACAGGAAATAAAACATACACATGAAGCAACATAATCCGTACAAACAACAAATCCCTCCAATAACTCTGGACGGTGCGCCGACAAACAAGCTCGGTCCAACAAAATTGTATGTACATCAGTTTAGCTTCGTACACTGTCTCCACGGCACATGGACACCCACCCGAAACTTATATACTTTGATAAAACATACATGATGCCAAATTTTTAATATGATGCCAAATTAAAAATTTATGTTAGCCTACTGTGCTTTTCGGAGCGCTCAATGCATAGAAATCCAACACATAGATTTTTCTTTACTAGTTGAAATTTACCGTGCCCCAAGTGCACGTGGCTTAGTGCACATAAATGTTGAATATTTTAACAATATTTTATGTTGGTGAGAAAATCAATCATAGAATAAATTTTATTAAGAACTAAAATGAATATATAGTATAATCACTATATATTAATTATGTACATAAAATACTTAAAACTTTCTTAAACTTAAAACTGATATAAAAAAAGATATTAAAAAAGAACAAATTAGTAATTCCTAAACTGATATCATCGTATTTTCATAAGATCAATCATTACTTTCGACTTTAAGTTTGCTCGTAACTTCTTGTTCATCCTTTTCTATTTTTCTATTTTGCATATAGACTAAGTAATTAGCTCTTAATCGTTTTTAACACTATGAATAACATATTATACCTTATTCTTAATATGTTCCAAGACTTTTGCGGAATAGTCAATGATGCATTGTGCTTCCTCATCAAATAAAGTCAATTCTACTTCTGCACTTGTATCTTTTATTGTGATTTTGAATGCATATCTAAAATAATTTATTCTTAGTTTTTTTTAAATTATATATTTGATTAAAGAATGGAAAAATAGAAAACTAACAAAATGATGTTTTGTATAGCTTGTCTCGTATTAACAACAAGAACAAAGAGAGGAGGAAAATAGTAGCTCGATAAACCATCAACCTTCCATATTCTTCCATATTCACAACATAAATCAGATTGTCCCCCTCACTTCCTCACTCCTCAAACTAACCATTACAATTACCGATACCCACTCATTCAAAATAAAGTACACGATGACTCAGAAGAACATTTTTTGTCCTCGAAACTATTAACACAAAACACCCACACAAAACACATTACAACTCAACCCAAACAATTCCTCTACTCTTCCATTTCTTCATCCTCATCCGTAGGCACTATTTTCTTTTTCTTCACAGCTTGAGCATCATTGGTCGTTACTCCTCCATTAGGAATATGAATCAAGATGTCTGATTTTTGCCCAGTAGCAGCATTCACCAGTCCCCCATTCTTCTCCACCCTGTATGAGAGCTCCTTCGCTTTCGGCAATGCATCAATGTAAACAGTCGAGTTCTCGTCAATTTCTTCCCTTATCAAACATCTTAGAGAGCTGGGTCACCACCCTCTTTTCAAGCCATCTTCTTATTGGCCTTGCACCATAAACCTACAATAACAAAATCACAGCTCAATTTTAGTATCACTCAAGAAACAAAATATCAAGTTCAACTCACCACTATTTAAGATTCAAATGATGCAGTGAAAAAGAATGATGGTGCTTACCGGGTCACAAGATTCGGTTAGCACTACATCTAAAGCAGCATCAGACTCAGCAAGACTGACACCCCTCTCTGTGAGCCTAAGAGCTACATCCTTCATCTGGAGTCTGGCAACTTTCCTGAGTTGCTCATGCGAAAGAGGATCGAATATCACAATCTCATCAAGCCTGTTAAGCAGCTCAGGCCTAAAATGCGTCCTCACCTAGAATATAAATAAAAAAACCGATTGCAACTGTGAGAACCCAAAAATTACTCAGATAAGTAATTTTATTGTAACTGAATTATATATATACCTCTTGCATAAACCGATCACAGGAAATTTGCATGGAAGACTTGCCCACCATCCCAGCAAGTAGATGTTCAACTCCACAAGATTGGATGTCATGATGATGACAGTGTTGGTGAAATCGACTGTCCTTCCTTGGCCATCAGTTAGTCTACCATCATCAAGGACTTGTAGAAGGGTATTGAACACAGCAATCTGAGCCTTTTCCACTTCATCGAAGAGGATGACACTATAAGGGCACCTCCTCACAGCCTTTGTTAATTGCCCACCTACTTCGTGACCAACATACCGGACAGGTCAAAAATCAATTCTCGGCATAGAGAATTGAACAAAATTTTAAAAATAATTTTATTATTTATAATACCTCAAAAGAATCATCATCAACACAATAGAGAATGTCAGTTAGTTTCACATTTTCCACATCCATTAATTTTCTTTTGTTTATTTGCAAGGAATTATTTTTTAATAAAATTTCATTATAGTTTATCCTGAAACAAACAAAAAAGTTATGGTGAATAATACTCCGATTGAAGAATTACATATTCAGAATAAATTATACCATTCTCGAATTTAATCTGCTTATGGTTCATTCCGATTTATCTCTATTGTGGTGTTGTTTGTTGATGTGAGAGAGAATCATGTTAAAAAATCAGTAATAAATAAATAAAATATATAATAAATAGCATTATTAACTATTGTTGTATATAATTACCTCCAAAGTTTGATGTTTTTATAGAAGTAATTGCAATAATTGGCATGTTGGGTGATAATTTTTTCAGAGTTTTTCTTCCTTAATCGCCAGTTCCCCCATAATGTAAGTAAGATTGATTTTGACCTTAAATTAAGACAAATCATATGAATTCCAAAACAATTTTGCAAATTCTTATATAATTTAATTAATCGATATTTTTTGAATCCTACATCTATAAGATTTCGCTTCTCTACTTCTTTGCCATATTTTGAGTCTAACTTCTCTACATCTCCTACATTAATTACTACTAAACAAAGATCTATATTTCATTGTAAATAGTATTTGATATCATGTATCAGTAATAGCCAATTTGATATATATAATAAAAATGAGTAACATAATTTTTTACCTTTAGAACCAGTAGATGTACTTTGAAATTCGTCAACAGTTGCAAATTTGTATCTATACTTATCAATGATGAAACCTTTCTCAACTTTATCTACAACACTTCCCAACTTCAAAATGATGTCAAATTTATCGTGCATTGGGTTATATCTTACGTCGATATTTTTTAGTATTCCATTATAAATTAAGTAAGTTTTATTCTCCTCAAGTGTACGTTAGAACGCTTCCACCGCTTCATTAAACATTATTGTCAGTATTCTATTTCCCTACAAAAGATAAAAATATAGTAATAATAATTATTTATATACATATATGTATGAATATTTTTCACAATATTTAAAGTATCTTACCTCATCATCCATAAGTGCCACTGAGTTTTTTCCTGTGTCTTCACTATTTTTTTATTCTTTCACACTATAATTTTTCGTAACCAAAACTTTAATAGTCCACAATTGTTGATTTTCTTGCAAGGAGTTGATAGTGGAATATTCATAATGGGAATTGTCCATTGATATTCATAATGGGAATTGTCCATTGATATAGACAATATGCAAAAAATCTAATTATTTAATAAGTTAGTTTTTGTCAAACAAAATTTATTTAATAAGTCATTAATTAAAGTTTAAGTTTTAGCATCATTATAGATCACAAGAATAAAGGATCAACAATCTAACTACAATATCTTATTATACTATAAATAATCCAAAATTTCAGAAACAATCTAATGATGATGATTATAAAATTGGAAAAAACAACAATAATTGTAATCAAATTGAGAGATGGGTTACAAAAAAAAACCCAAACTTCAAACAAGAGTAGTCTTATCAAATACATGTAAAACCATAATGATGTTTTTGTTGATCTTTGTTCGATACTGTGGAGGGTTCTCTAATGATACCTAATGAAATTACAACTTTAACAAATGTAATCTAGATAAAGAAAAAAATTAGCATCAATAACAAAGAATTAGTTACTCGTTTGTAGTGTGTGATCAAAAATTCTTTTCTTAATTGAAGAAACAAGCTTCAAAAACAGCAGGATGGAGTTGCTGGTCATCTGCAAAGCAATGATGCAGTCTCCAATGCAATAAAAGGAAAAAGCAAAAAAAAACTCATAGATGAAAGGCCACCTAAATGAATTGGACAACAAATAAAATTAGTTCGATTCACTTGAACATAGACACATGTAGAACACTTCATTAGTGTTTCCTTTTGGAAATGTTGACAATTTTTTGGTAAATAGTACAATATGAATTACAAAATATTCAACCTCTCTTTTGCTAAAGTTGCTTATACTAAAATAATAAATATGTTCATAACTTCTTTCTCGTGATTATATAGAAATCACCGCCTTCAAGAGGAAATTCATTATAATCTCACCCTTTTTTTGACATATTCATTATAATCTACTCAAAGTTTGTTGGAATTTGAGTAAGGCACCTCCTCCATATGCACTTTTTATAAGATTATAGAGATACCTATGGATATTGCGTCATTGCTTTGGAAATGACCATCAACTCTTGGCGTAAGATAGAAGGATGCTACCTGATTATGTCACTATGAATGATAAGCCACCTGATATATTTCAGAACTGTATTTCATATGGAAATTGCCTCAGAAAATTAAGAAACTTGATAAATTATCATCATCTAAAGCTTCTCCCATAAATATGAGGTAAAATAGGAGCAATATGGCAACAAAGGGTCATATGAAAGATATAAAGTAAAATATGAAAGATACTGATTATACGAAGTACGGGAAGAATATTCTTGAGTTAACAAAAATACAAAAAAAGGTGGCAATCTAATGAGATATGATTTTGTAGTATGAAGTGAATTTCACTTTATGAGAAGAACTGTTGAAAAGATGTGAGTTTTACTGAACTTACAGTGCCATAAACAATTAGCTCCGGGTTTTTTCTTAATATCAAATACATGTAAAACCATAATGATCTTTTAGTTGAAATTTGTTCGATTAGTGGGGAGGGTTATCTAATGATACCTAATGGAATTACCACTTTAACAAAAGAAATCTAGATAAAGAAGAAGAAAATCAGCATCAACAACAAAGAATTAGTCATCTATTGATGGCTATCGTTCTTTTTCTCTCATGATGTTCTACGGTCCACCGAAAAGAAGAGGAAGAAGATTATGGTTTTGTGCTTTCAAACCCTAGCCTCATAAGTTGCTTTTATAGGAGTAAATTGACAAGAAAAAAAATGTTGTTTAAATTAGTAAAACAAATCTTCTATTGGTTGAAAAAACATTAAATTAACATATAATTAAAAACTCTAAAACTATTTTTAACAGTAAAATTGTTTAGTTCATTCAAATTCAAATTTGATTTCTTATCTACAAATAAAAAGTTTATGTAACACCCCGAGCCCCACTCAGCTCCGTACGCTCATACGCGACGACTAAAATAAAACCTAATCACGACCCCGCCACAGGGCATAGCCTCACAAAAAATTCTATAGCTAGTTAGTAATTAAGGATGATTGACAAACTATATACAACTACACCTATTCCTTATACACAACCGAGATGGGATATTATTATAACCCCACCTATCTACTTTTCTTCACCCCCCACATCAGTGTGCTTGCACTCATGCACAAGCCTTCATGTAATTCCATCCGGACCCCACCTCAAACCACACACAACCAACCACCATTCCATTCTTCATTTATGGTGCGCGCGTGTGTGTGTATATATATATATATATATATATATATATATATGATATTCTAGGTCCATTTTAATAATTCCTAGAAAATCTAGGGTATTACACTTTAATTAGTAAAATATACACAAATTCAAATTTCTACAGTTCTGTTTATATTAATATAAATATAATTACATCTACATGATGCATATATAAGGTTCGTATTATTGAGAAATAACAACATTCGCAAAAAGAAATATATGTTTCTTATCATTATCCTAACTCTTACCTTCTCATGATACTTTAAAATTCATATCCATATATATATTTAAAATTTATCTACCTTTCATTGTGGTAAAATAATTTTGCTTTTTGATTGGTTCTTGTTGAACATACGAGTATTATGTTGAGAGATACTTGGTTTAGTAATTCTCATAGTTGTGCTTTAACGCCACACCACTATGAATAATATGTTGTGAATAGCTTCATCATAGACAAATCTTTTTTAATAAACATTAAATAGATGTAGGTAGATTTAACATTTACAAGATTATGTTAGTCCACGTGCACCAAACCTCGTGCACATTGCATGGTCCTTCTATATTTAACTTCTTCAACTCAAAATTGATTATAGATTCTTCTTCACATTTTTTTATCTTGCACACAGTCAAACTTCTTGTAGTTTATTTCTATCTTGAACGTCATTTGACTTTATCAAATCAGTATATCCATTTCCAATTCATTTCTTGATGCATCTGGTGCTTCAACAACTTGATCCTTCGAATTCCACAATGTGCTAAGAGACATTGCTTCTCTGATAAGCACGAGCAAATACCAAATGAAACCATACTATAAAAAATGTATATCAGAGTTGAAGGTCACTTCCAACCTAAGGATTTAGTATAAAGACTTTGTTCCTCTTATAGCGAGTTTATGTCAACCACCTCCAATACTTGCATTAATCTATCATTTTTTTTGGGATCAACATCATCTTTCCAAGTAAATAAGAGAACAAATTTTTACATACAAACATGTTCTAAGAATTTTCATGCAATTTTATCGTCTTTATAATTCTTCAAAAGTAAACAACAAACAACTAATTTAGCCTTTTCAAAGTGCCCTTCATTACAAAGCCCTGAAAGAAATTTCTTGTAAGAATCCAAAGTGGAAGGAAACCATGCTCTGTCATGTGAGCTATAAAGGGATAAAAGATAAATTTGATTTAAGGGGTAAGAAATCAAAAGTTTTACTTAGACCAACTCAAACATGAGATTCCAAATGCATATATATCAATTTCATCCATGACAAATCTTGTCTATATGAAACATTTCTCACAACGCCTACTCTTTTCTCCAAGACGTGTACAACCATCAACCATCAAACAATCCAACTTTCCCAAACCTGCAAATGGGTTCAGCCCAGTGTCGCTCGCCCATAAACAATGGCAAAGCTTGAGACTTTTTTAGTGATGGGCAGACAACTTTTCATGGCCATTTATTTTCAAAGCTCAGATACACACAAACATACACCCACAACATTTATCTGTGAACCTCTGCGATGTGATACACAGCCTACACCACACCATCAGAAACCATACAGATCTACTGGACACTGGCAATGTAAGTAATCAGGTCCACAACTCTTGTGAATGAAAACAAACTAAGCTCTTCATCAGATTATCAATTCTTTCCAAAAAAGGTGCGAACAAAAAAAAGATCAAATTTTGATTACCTGTAGCCCCATGCATTGTCGTACCAGGCCACCAACTTCCCGAAGTTGTCGTTCAAAGCAATTCCAGCATTGGCATCAAAGATGCTTGATCTGTCAATATTAATAATTCCAATCTAAAAAGTGCCGACAAATAGCCTTTCAGCTTTACTGCATTACTGTATTAATCTTTTTTGCCCAATTTCTAAGGGAGACAACAACAGATGACATGCTGACAATATTAGCAAACTATACTGAACTATACATATTTGAAAGATTTAAAGTATACGTTACCTGCTGCCACCCACAAAGTCAGTTGCAATCAAGTCTTCTACCACATAGCCTAAGATTCTCTTGAGATTGGTCTCAGAATCTTCTCTGGAAGTATAATGAAAATGAATAATAACAACACCAGCAGCTCATTTTGAATGGTCATCAACTATAAATTAAAAAGGAACAGATCAAATACAAAAATCCAAGAGCAACTATATTTAGGAAAGCTTAGGATAAAAATGTAGATGCTGATAATTAATTACTCTTGTTTACTTACTTGATAGCAGCCTTGATTTGTTCATAGGTGGCTGCCTTCTCTAGCCTTGACAATAAGATCAACAACAGATACATCCACAGTAGGTACACGGAAGGACATACCAATCAGCTTCCCGTTCAAAGCAGGGAGAACTTTGTCAACAGCCAGGAATATTTATATGTTAAACCAATTAGCAATACAGAATTGTCGATCAATAAACTAAATCCAATAATAGAAATGCATGGACAAGAGGAAAAGTATGAGCTGGGTGTCACACTGTGCAATCTCACCATCTACAAATAGACTTCATTTAAAGAAAAATATGAACTACTGGGCATGGAAACAGTTAGCATTTGAAACCGCCTATCAGAAAGGTGGTGAGAGAACTAAGAGCTTCTATCTCGATATCATCAAAATAAAAAATATTTTCACGTGTTAATACCTGAATTGGGCAGCTTGGAATCGGAGCAAGGTACCATTTTGGGTAAAACAAGGGAAGGATGGAAAGCCTCCTACATTTGAGAAAGACAGTACTAACTTTTCCTGCCTGAAAAAATCAGAGAGCTAAACTCATTAGACTAACATCACTCAGCCCCTATATTTACTGATCAAGAAATTGTACCTAACTAAAATTAGATTTTCTTACAATGTCATTACAATATCAAAGCGCAATCAAATTTATAATTAAAAAAAAAAAATCAAACCAACAAAAGAAGCAAACAACAATGTGATAAGTGATTAAGCAATCAAACAACCGTACAACTAAAAACAATAACACTTACAAGATCATCACCACAGCAGGAGATAATCCCCGCAGCTGCCAAGGCATAGTTCATCCCATGTACCAAGTCCTCGATCCTCCCGCTCTGGTCCAGGAATGACGACACAAACGGCAGCTCCAATCTCTCAGCTGCCCCCAATTCAATCCAAATCAGATTTTTTAATACAAATCAATAACCGATTTTTAACAAAAATAAAAAATTAAAGGAGCAAATTGTACTAGGTACCAAGGCAGCCGACGATGATGCAGCCGTGGGAGAAGAGGCCAATGGGGAGATGGGAGTCGAAGTCACGGCTGTAGGGCTCGCGGTTGGAGCGGGCGAGGGTGGCGAGGAAGTTGTTTGGCGTTGGCGTCGATGGGGGAGTCGCCAAGACGAGGAGGGCGCGGGGGGGGGGGGGGGGGGGGGGGGGGGGGGGGGGGTTGTCTCTTGGAAGAATGTGACGATCTTGGAGTATGGATAGGGTTAGGGTTTGGGTTTGGAGGATTGGAGGGATAGGGGGTTTCGAATTGGGAAGGGGCGTCGGGATTGGGATGGAATTGGAGTTAGGATTTGGGTTTGGGTTTTGAGAGATTGAGATATATGAGGAAATTGGGGAGAGATCTGGACAGAAGAGAGATCTAGATTTGGGGGGAGATATCGGAAGAGAAGAGACAGAGATGATAAATGTTATTATGATATTAATTAAAGATATATATATATATATATATATATATATATATGAGAGATTTTGATGACTGAGCTAGGAATATCATATCTACGGTCCAGATTTACCCTGGATAGATTTATTGTGGCTTTTATAATAGAAATAGATTGGTTCTACCGCATTGTCCAAAGTTAAAATAATTAGATAGCTGTAATCCTCTGATTCATCTGTACATATTTCTTTTATTCGAATTTTTTTCCCCTTTTTTTGAACTTATTAGCATGTACTATATTATCTAGTTAATTATTAGTTCATGTGAATACTCATATGCTTTAGCCAATTCCAAATTATTATTATCGAGTTATTTATAAAATTACGTGAAAGCCCAGTTCTTTAGCCTAACTCACTCTAAATTTGTGATTTAATCTCAACTCTTCAATTTCAAAAACCTAACTCAAGATAATCCTAGCCCTTCACTAACCCACTCCACTCCCTCCACTCCCCACTAAACCTACTCCACTCCCCACTAACCATAACGACTGGCCTCCTCTTGTCTAAATCCCGAAACTCCATCTCACCTCAAACCCAAACTCCATCACCCTCAACCCGAACCCCCTTGCCACCTTCGTCTCGAACTCCATGGCCCGATTGCCCTAATTGACTTAAACACCGCCACCATCAGCTTCATCAACAACCTTATCACCTCTAGGGGTGGAAATAGGCCAGGCTACCCGACAGGGGCCTACAGTCTGGCCTATTTAGAGCCTGGCCTGGCCCGGCCTTTTTAACAAAGAGGCCAGGCAAAGGCTTTTTCAATGGCCTATTTAATTAAATAGAGCAGGCTTGGGCTTAATAATAAGCCTTTAAAGCCTATCAGGCCGGCCTGTTTAGGCCCATATTAATATATATTTTAAACAAAAATACATTTTTACTAACATAAACCCTAATCTTCATTCCCTAATCCCTATTGCCAGCCGCCGCTTGAAAGAAAACACCCCACTCTTATTTTTCTCTTCCCATTCGTTCATCTTGATATCTTCTCTTCTGAGTTCTGACTTCTCCTTCTTCACCATCATCATCGTCCAGCCGAGCCACCGTCATCGCTTGCCGAGCCACCGTCATCGTCCAACCGAGCCATCGTCCCGCCGCCTTCATCGCAATATTTCGAAGGTAGAGTCTTTGGATTTTTGTTGTTGTTGTTGTTGTCCCCTATATTTAGACCCTTTATTGGTTTTTTTAAGGTAAATAGGCCCATTTATTGTTAGAGAATCAATGGTGAATTTTCCCCCCTGCAATTCATTAATTAGGATTTTACAAAACATCCTCAAAATGATCTTTGTAGAGGCAAATAAAAAGGATAAAACTTGTTTACTTTTATACCCACTTCAATCTTTGTCACTATGTCCCCATTTTATTCTTATAATGGTTTATACATCCTTTTAAAATTGTTAAGACAAAAAAAATCACAGAAGTACATATGCCAAAAAGTAAATGCAATAGCTTAAAATTTTGATATATCAAATAAGCATATCAAATTAAATGAGTTCAGATCTATGCACAAGTCAGGGTTTGATCTGAGATGGTAATATGCACATAAAAGTCATGATACCCTGAAAAATCAAGAGTATCCCAACCATTTCCTAGAAGTCGTAAAACATCATGATCTCCATGTGGGAGACATGACTCACATGAGTATCTAGCTCATTCAATTTGATTGTAATTAGTTTCATTAATACATTTTTTATTTGACGAAAATGAGAATGAAAGACTCTTAACAATTTGACGGTTAACTTCACTAACTCAGTCCCCATTAACCTCATATTAGATTATATCAACAAGTAAAGGCAGATATGAGCCATATATATATATATATATATATATATATATATATATATATATATATATATATATATCATGTACTAGTATATATATCATGTACTAGTATATTTCTGCAGTATTTGAGTTTAGAGCATTATTTGACATGGTATGAAGGCATTATGTAAGGATACGAGCAGAATCAATCAGAGTAGTTAAGAATGGCTAAATTTCAATACAAACATCTCTGTTTTTACTCCCAAAATTCAAAGGTAGAGTAGTTATGCTTTTGATAAATTGTGGTTATGAAAATCTATGGTAGCTTGTATATATTGATATATAAAAAATTTGGTTTTTCCAAAAAACTGAGTATTGACATCCCTTGTCCCTTGAAAGTCTGATGAACTCTTTTCTTATGAGAAAAATTTGGTTTTTCCAAAAAAATTGGTTTGTTTCCAAAAAAGTCCTTCATGGTGCTTTGTTTCATGTTAGATGTTGTGCGCATATACTAAATTTGTTGGTGTAGGATGGTCTCGGTAAGATCAAGGATATCATTCACAATGTTCGTGAAACTGTTAAATACATTAATTACAATGATTCAAGGTTGAAGGCCTTTTGTGATGTCTTAGAACAGAAGCACTTGACAGAAACAAAGCTCATCATTGATTGTCCAGCAAGATGGAATTCTACATTTCACATGCTTTCCACTGCATTGAAGTTTCAGATTGCTTTTCCAGCTTATAATGAAAGAGAGCCGCATTATGATTATGCGCCATCAAATGAGGATTGGGAGAAGGTCAAGAAAGTCTGCCAATTTCTAGAGGTATTCAATCTTGCCACTCTTGTCATTTCAGGTAGTGAGTATCCTACTGCTAATTTGTATCTTCCTGAAGTTTGGAGAGTGAAACAAGAAATTGATAAAGCAATAGATGATGAAGATGAATTCATGAGAAATATGGCAGCCCAAATGAAATCAAAGTTTGACAAATATTGGGGGCAATGTAATATTTTGATGGCCATTGCTAGTGTTTTGGATCCACGATGCAAATTTCATGTCGTTAACATATGCTTTCCCTTGATATATAAACCTGAAAGCGTGGCTAAAGAGAATGTGGATAAGGTGATGACTTCATTGCAAATGTTGTATGATGAGTATGTCGAATTGGCTAAAGAAGAGACAACCACTAATGCAGCTGGTGAAAAGGATACTGGAGATAGTAACTCCTCATCTTCACATTCTAATGTTGTAGTCACTGGATTTGATCATATCATGAGCATTGTTCGTAAAAAGGAAGTTGTTCCCCCATTCAAATCAGAGTTACAAACTTACCTCGAGGAGAGCGTTTATATCCCTGATGATAGCTCTAATTCTTTTAGCGCATTGGAGTGGTGGAGAAACAATAGCTTAAAATATAAGATCTTATCAAAGATGGCAGCTGATATACTAGCTATTCCAATCTCAACAGTTGCATCAGAGTCAGTGTTGCTGGAAGAGTTATTGATGATTATCGTTCTAAACTAAATGAAGAATCTATTGCAGCACTTATTTGTGGTGGGGATTGGCTTTGCAACAAGTATGATTTGAAGAAAAAAAAGGTATAAATTTTAATTATTACATTAAGCACTTTGTTATACATTTTAAGATTTGTTATGCATCTAATAATAAAATTGTTTCTTATTTTCAAGGTGTTTGAACAAGAACAGGAGATTATCTTGAAGACTTAATGCTTCATGATGTGTTTCTGTTTGTTCTCGGAAGACAAAATTTGATACTTCATGCTCTGTTTGTGTTAGTTCTGAGCTTACAAAATTTGATACTTCATGCTCTGTCTCTGATTGTTCTGAGCTGACAAAATTTGATACTTCATGCTCTGTCTCTGATTGTTCTGAGCTTACAAAATTTGATACTTCATGCTGTGTTTCTGATTGTTCTGAGGCTCTGAGCTAACAAATTTTGATACTTCATGATGTGTTTCTGTTTGTTCTCAGAAGACAAAATTTGATACTTCATGATCTGTTTGTATTAGTTCTGAGCTTACAAAATTTGATACTTCATGCTCTGTCTCTGATTGTTCTGAGCTGACAAAATTTGATACTTCATGCTCTGTCTCTGATTGTTCTGAGCTGACAAAATTTGATACTTCATGCTCTTATTATATACAAAAGGGTATAAAAGTAATTTTATTATAAAATCCATTCCCTCCCCTTGTGAACCAAACAACTGAACAAGAAAATAATTATTGTAGAGATAATGTGTTTTATTGTAGAGATAATGTGTTCATTTGTTAAAATATGTTTTGTAGGCTTAAATAGGCTTATAGGCCAGGCCTATTTATTAAAAAGGCCAGGCCAAGCCTACAAAAAAAGCCTATCACAGGTAATAGGCCAGGCTTGGGCCTAATTTTTGTGAAACAGGCCCAGGCTGTTCAATAAAAAGTCTGGCCTGGCCTGGCCTATTTCCACCCCTAACCTCCATCCTGAACTCCACCTCCATTCAATTCCCGACCTCCAACTCCTTCCACCTCCATCCTGAACACCACTGCCTCCACTTCCCAAACATCTTTAACCCCGGACTCCATTGCCTCATTCAATCCAGAACTCCATGCTTCCATTTAATTCCTGACCTCCAACTCCTTCCACCTCCATCTCGAACACCACTGCCTCCATTCCCAAACATTTAAACATGAACTCCATTGCCTCATTCAATCCTGAACTCCTTGCTTCCATTCATCCCGAACCCATCAACATCCTTCTCCGCCCTGAACTCCTCTCCTTCCCGCACTCCACCACCACAACCAAACTCCACCACCATTCTCGAACATCAACGTCCATCATTTCCACCCGAACTCCTCTCCACCCAATCAGCCTCTCCATCACCAACTCCAATCCAAATCCGATCCACTTTGACCCCGAATCTGACATTCTTGCCACCGTTCATGCTGTCCTCTCTTGCAAAAAGCAGAGTATGAGATCGAGCACGAATCAGAGCACAAGTGACAAGCCGCGGAGTTTCTACGCACACGAAAGATTCTGTCTAAACGAAGCTAGCGTCCTATCTTTCTTTCTATTGACTCATAGCAAGTGGTTCTTTATTAATATTTCAAACTATCGTATTGTAGAATTCTATTTCTTTTCATACCATGTTAATCTATTCAAATCTTGAACTGAGTGGTATATTCATGTGTTGAATCGTTCCTTATTGATTTCTCTCTAAATCGGATTAGTAGAAAAATCCCTACAATCATTTTTTCCCATGAAACCATATTGCATACACAAGCTTATAATCAAGAATCTAGATGAATATCATGTCATAAATTTTATCTCAAAATGTATCGATGTGTATTGTTATAATTATTGCATGTTAGAACTTTATAAATTCATGTTTGTGGATAAATATTTTTCCTAGACATATTTCTTGTACTTCAGATTTCCTAACCTACAACTGACTGATTTTGTATTGAGGTTAGACCGAGCTTTGTGTGGGCAAACTAAGATTTATATATATGCATAATGTAGATTTTCAAGTGTAGAATCCAAAAAAAAAATCACAAATAGATTTGTAGTTTGTGAGATATTGAGGATTTAGTGCAAGTGCGTCTAATTTTTCAAATTGTTGTTTAAAATATTGTTCCGGTAAATCACATGAAACGATAAACTTTTTGTGGAATTTTGATCTGAGAAAAAATTGAGTGTTACTCGACATCATTAGAGGTCAGATTATTATATTTGTATGAATTGATAATAATATTGCAATAGATTTGTAAGAGTTATAATATAACCCTATTCCTGTGCACTTGACATGTAAAAAACAGATTGGTAGACATGGCTGTATAGCTATTGGACTTAGAATTCGTCGAGTGGGTAGGCGTTGATTTTGGAAGAGTCTACTTTTTAAAATATATGATGAAATTAGACTTGCATTTTCGTAGCAGTGGAAAAGTAAGTTTTAGTGTTGATGTACTGCTGTCCAAATTTATAGTTGGTGTCCCTTGACTATATTCTTGTGTTAATGAATTGTACCGACATAGTATGTTGATAAATTTCATCTATATTATGTATTTGCATTCAAATCTTGATATTCTCTTGATTACCGCCTTTGATACTATTGTTCCACCACCGATTGCACATACCGCACATTCATGACTAACTATAATAAAAGAATGACAAGTCGGGGTCGTAAATGATACAACTTAGTAGTGAATAATATATGAGAGTGTACTTGGACTGGGGCTCGTGTTTCCCATATTATTATACTATATCTTAAGCTAATAAGTATACCCTCTTACCTTTCTCCATTTTGAAATAGAGAAAGGAGAGCAAAAATAGGGATTCCCACTTCCTAAACACGTGCACATCACATTATACTAATAGGAGAGAGAGTGTTAACCTATCTCCTCTCTCTATTTTGAAATAAAGAAGGAGAGAGAAATGAGAAATTCACATTTATTAACACATGCAGTACGCACATTTTTATTAAAAAAATATAAATGCCCCAAACCTATAAATATGGAACTTAATAATTAGAACTATGCTTTGCTCCTTAAGTGTTTGATGAAATGTCTATGTAGCACATAATGTGTTTGTGAACAAATGATTTTGAAAATTTTTGCTCAACTAAATCAATTGTATCTATGTATGGTGTATGTACTAATTTCTGAAACTCTAATTTACTACCTCATTTTCTTTTTAATTTTTAATTTGTGTTTTTGAAATCCTGAAATTTAAATTTGGAGAAGAGTACGGGTTGAAGATTGGGATGACTGTAGTATCGAATCCAAGAATGAGATTTTGTATGGAGGTAGATGGTGGAGAGTAGGGTGAGGCGAACGGAGAGGCGGAGGAGGATATTGGAAAATGGGACGTCGTTGTGGTCGAAGACAGTGGAGACACAGGAGATGAGTGATATGGCATCTGATAGGATGTGAATTTGGAAAGAGGGGAGTGGAGGGTTGAGATGAGATGGGTCAAGGCTTGAATGTTGCCGGTCATGATGTATACAAAGGCCGAACTATATATGAGCATATTTTTTAGGATAGATTTTACTAAACTATACACTTTAAGAATTAATTTCTCTCAATTCTTGCACACTTTTTTAAAGTTCTATATAATTTTATGAGTTCATTAAAATTATTTTAGTCTGTGCAATTTGCACAGGGTAACGCTAGTTGATTACTGATTACTACTTACTGCTTACCGATTACTGTCTTTGGAAGATAAGAGTACATGATCCTATAGACTTTACTATTCAAGTCCAAGCATTCACTTGATTGTTATGCACCCGAACCTGTGATTTGGAACACAAGATTGGGTGCATTAGATAGATAAAAACTAATAGACCAAGGTTGTACGATTGACACTAATTATTGACACTAATACCGATTATCGATTATTGATACAGATACCGACTATTGATAAACCGATCACTGCATCACCGATTATAGATCGATTATACTTTACAGTCATGATTTAATGTTCTTACAATCACCATGTAGGAATTGCATTGTGCATGATCATACAATTTCAGTTCTTACATTGCTATTCCTTATTTCATTCCACATTATATTTTACTGTTTTATTATCGTACTGCTTAATGCAACTTGTTGTCCGAAGCTTGCTTTAGCGGACATTCTACCACCCCAGATGACGTTTGTGCAGACACAAATCATGATACCAAAGGGACTTGATGAACAGCCTTTCTAGAAGGCCATAATAGAGTTGCTTGTGTTATCTTATTTCTTAGTCGCTACTTTCTCTAGCTAGTCGTAGCGAATCATGTATTGCATTGCATTTCCTTCAGTTTATTATGTTCTCGGGCATTTTGACCCGAAGTTTATGTACATCAGATGATGATTATTTATATAAAATTAATTCTATTATTGTTCACGTGATCATTATTATTACATGCGTGGATATAATTTATTGTTGGGCTTATGACCGTACAACTTATGTATGATGTAATTTGGAATGATTGTATGATTTGTTGGACCTTAATTGTGTGCTCGTGATTCTGTATATTGGGAAGAGAGGCGTGACAATAACCGTTAACGAGATGGGCATTCTTTTTATATCATATTATTTGGAAAATCATGTATAATTAGAATTTTAAGAATCCATCCTACATAAAAGTACGTATGAAATTGGAAGAAATAGAAATGAGATTAAAGATAAGCTAAATCAAAGAGAAAGATTAGTATAATTAAGGAAACTTTATAAATAAATATATAGGATGCTGCATTTCCCCAACACACACTCAGCAGTCAACACATTTTTAAAATGAAGTTATAAAAACCATCTACATAAAATTATATATTACAAAAATAATAAATATAATTTCCACTACACATTTTAAAGTCAGAGTTACAACAACCATCAAACTAAAATAAATCAAATCAGGCAATTACATGCAATTATTAAGTTGATGTAATATATACAAACCAACCACTGAAAAATAACCAATCAAGAACATCCATTATCGTTGGCCAAATATCCAAGTTTTACAAAATTTGGCCAACGATAGCCCACTATCGTTGGCTATATACTCAAAATTTGTGATAGAAAGTAACAGTACCCTTCCAAATATGGCAGAGAATTTAAAAATATGAAAAATATACCAGACAAAATATCTTGCTCCGTCTAATTATTATTACTATTTTTTAAATTTTAATATGGACGGACGTCTGTCTATTTTTTTTTAATAATACATGTTCAAGAATTTCTTTTTTTTAAATGTCGGACGGAATAAGTTCCTCCATACGATATTTTCTATATTTATTATAAAAAAAAAGGGTGAGACGGAAAATGTCCCGTCTGATTTTTAAAATTTTTATACACATCCAAATTTTGGCATTAATGATTGCAACTATCTATATAATAAAACACAAAGAAAGCTATCAAGTGGCTCTCTTCAATCTCCCAAAAATTAAAGGCTCAGATCTAATCTCACAAAACATATTTTTCCCCCAAAAGTTCCCCCTAAAACTCAAATTCAAATTCCCCACCCAGAACAACTCCTATATTTATTTAAATTTTTTCTCTCGCTCTGCCTCCCTATTCTATTCAAAAAATTAAGAAAATAGAAATTTTAAATTTTTTTTTAAAAATAAAAAATCTAAATAAAAAAAAAATTTAAAATTTAAAAACTTTAAAAATAATTCAAAAAAAATCAATAAAATCATATAATATGTTTTTTGCTCTATGTTTGCTACTTCAATTAATTTGCTGGATCTCCAAAACTATTTTATATGATCAAACAAGGTGTGCCGTTCCGAAAACGTGCCGTAGGCACGTGTCAACGTGCAAACCTAGTCTATATAATAAAACACAAAGAAAGCTATCAAGTGGTTCTCCTTCAATCCCCCCAAAATCAAAGGCTCAGATCTAACCTCACAAAACACATTTCCCTCCCAAAATTTCAAACCTCAAAACTCAAATTCAAACCCCCCTCCAAAAAAAACAACTCATTTATTTATTTACTTATTTATCTCTCTCTATCTATCTCTCTCTCTCTCATTCTCTCTAATTACTCAGAAATTTAGATTTTCAGATTTCATGTTTGTAAATTTTCAGATTTTTTATGTTTTTTAATTGCTCATATTACATTGAAAATAACAAATATATCTTCAATAGTTAAATTTCATCATTTTAAACCCTCAAAGTTCTAAGAAGTTGAATTTTATACCCTCATTTATAATTATTTTTCAACATATACTAATGGAAATATGGACTTTTAATTACAACTAATTATTATCATACTGTTCAAACTTGAGCTACATAATTGTTGTTTTACTGTTTACAAGGCTTTTCATATGTTGTATCGTTCCGAAGACGTGCCGTAGGCACGTGCCCACGGGCAAATCTAGTCTCCTATAAAAACTATTTTCCAAATACCAATTTTGCACAACATAGTTCCAACGATAGTGGATGCTCTAACAATATGTGCATTATCGCACCTGAGGTAATCTATAGTCTACTGTAAAACTAAACACGTGTTGCAATTGACATGCAACCAACATACAAAATAACTTCATCCGCACATTTTAAAGTTTGTTATACCAACAATCCACATAAAATTTATGTAGAAAACTAATCCATTCGAACGTCCTTCTACATAGGTCCTCCGTTTCAAAACCGTAAACTGTTGCCTCGGCCAAAGATAGTTCCGGCACTGATGGTCTGTCAAGATACCTTTTTGTTCGTTATGGAAGGGACCTGTTGTCAGTATAAGCACTGGTAAACCTCACATCAACACGATCAATTTTAACATGGCACAGTGGTTGATTAGTCTCACGATAAATCAACGTTATCATTTCCCAGGAGCAACAACATCATCAACGAGTGTGACTTGTTGATTTTTAGAGTTTTTGACGATTAACATTATGTCCTTTGAAATAAGAGAACCTGTTGGGACGTGGTGTTTACAAACACACCGGTAGCGCAACGGAACTAAATAGAGCAACGAAGAAGTCGAAGTAGATGAGACGAGTTAATGGACACCCAAGCAAATAGATCCACCAATCCAACACAAACACAACGAGAATTTATCCCGGTTAGCTTTCGTTTAATCCGAATGAAAATATAGGGAGATATAATATTCAACTAGAAGAGATTACAAGGAGTTAATGATTCACTCTCTCTTAAGCTTCTCTTTGCAACGGAGAAATTATCAATGAAGTACAAATCTCTTATATTGGAGAAGATTACAATATATAGAAGAATAAAGAGAACCCTAGGTTAATATTGATTCTCAATCGTCTGATATAACCTGTAGAATAAGTAACAGAATATAAGCCGTACGATCTGACTTGGAGTTGAAGATGTTAGGTTTCGAGGGTAATCTCAGATTAAATACACATCGGAAAAATTACAAAAAAAATATCGAAACTTAGCCATGGATCCATGCGAAAACCATAAATTGTGTATAGAAGTTATACCTTGAAGATGGATCTGTTGTCTCCACAGTATGCCGATCATAGCATTACAATATTGCGGTGCCTCTACGGTCACCACATTGAACGGATCAAACAAGCTTTCCATCACACCGCGGTGCTAGCTGCAGGAAGGGAATGTTCCTCACGATCTCTCTCTCACAATTTTTGTGACGGCTAGGATTTTCTCATGTGTTGCATTTCAACAAATACGTATCATATATATATAAGTGCAGAAAATCAACCCTAAGAGAGTAATGAGACAGTTGGACTTACAATCTGACCTGATTCAGATTCGTGTGTGGGCCTTTAAACTTTAGTTAGCCCATTTAATCTAATTAAATGTCCAACCAATGTCAGGATTCCAAGTCTTACTTGGATCCCCAATTAAATTCATCTTATGAATTTAAATTCCAATTTCGATGTATTTTAAGTGAATGACCCTGTACGTTCTCATTACGTTGACAGTAATACTAAAATCATATTCTAATATTACGAACCGTGAGCAGTATCTAGCAATACATCACTGCTACTCAAGTAACGGAAATGTCAGTGATTATACATAACCTATCCATGACCAATGTTACCATGTAGTCTAGTCCATTTGTCCAGATATCTTAATTGAACACAAGACAGAGAGCGTGTCACCCTTATATAGTTCAATCTTTGGTTTCTTGAAGTCCAAGTAGACTTGCTAAAACAAATGAGCTCAATATCTCATATTGACTCATTTGAGCACGGGCATGCATTTTGTAGTCTCACTCAATCAAGGGGCTCATAGATATCGCTCATGTTATGTAAGAGGGACAAATCCTATCTAAGTCACTTACATCCTAGGAAGCACGGATACTTCCAAATGGTCGACGTACCCGTGTCGGGTGCGTATCGGGTGCCGATACTCCTTGGGTACTCCCGGGTGCGTACCCAAGGAGCACCCAATTTTTTAAATGCATTTTTCATAACTTTTAGACACAATTATATTTAGATAAATGCATGGGATCCTAGAGTAATTTCAGAAGTTTGTTGTTTACAATTATGCTCAAACACCAAACAAGACTACCCAAAGATTTGATAGTTAGATTATCATTTCTTTTCTCTAAAATGCTCATAATTATAATATATTCTTATAATTCTATGGAATGGTTTAAATGTTTGCATTTTTAACAAGAAAAATATTTTTGTATCTATAAATATAATATAAATTATTTTATATTTAACGTACCCACAACGCACCTGTATCCTACTTTTTTGTAAATTCACGTATCCTCGTACCCGTGTCGTGTCGTACCCGCACCCCGTACCCGTATCCGTGCTTCATAGCTTACATCCATCCGTATGATTTGTAGTATATCAAATAGTCGACTTTATAATAACCTTATTACAGGCATACGACATTAAAACATATAACTTCTCATGTAGAAAACACTAGTGACTTCAAGTCAAAGAACTACATACATCATGGTCACTGTGAGAACCACTTATGTCACTCATGTAACGATCCATGCAACGTTCTCATGGTGGGTTAATCCAGTACATTATTACTCTAATATGTACCCAAGTGAAGACTTGATATCTCATATCCATGACCCGTGAGATATGGTCATCAGTCTACGCACATACTAATCTTTGTGTATTATTGTGGTCATAATTCACAATAATACTTGACTAGGAACATTTAAGAATAATGTTCTGATTACAACCAATAAGATCTCACAATTAAGTCATGCACTTGATATCCCATGGTATTGAACTTCCTTTATATCGAACGGCTAACTGCAAACGTTCTTGAACTAGAACATCATACATGACTACCTTCTAAAGGTTAAAGTTGATCTTTCCATCGAATTGCTTGATCTTCAAAGGGCTGTGACCAGTCATCTTAACCAAGAGGCTCAGCAACCTGAAGTTCTAATACAATTTTGTTGGAATGTGGTGTTTACAAACATACCGGTGGCGCAGCAGAACTAAATAGAGTAATGAGGAAGTCGAAGTAGATGAGACGAGTCAATGAACACCCAAGTAAATAGATCCACAAATCCAACACAAACACAACGAGAATTTATCCCGATTAGCTTTTACTTAATCCAAAGGAAAATATAGAGAGATGTAATATTCAACTACAAGATATTACAAGGAGTTAATGATTCACTCAATATAAGGAATTAAACTCACTCACTACGAACTATCTTTCTCTCAAGTCTCTCTTTGCAATGGAAAAATTATCAATGAAGTACTCAACTCTCATATTGGAGAAGATTATAATATATAGAAGAAGAATAGAGAGAACCCTAGGTTAATCTTGATTCTCAGTCGTCCGATATAACTGTAGAAAAAGTAACTGAATATGAGCCGTACGATTTGACTTGGAGTTAAAGATTGGGCTGAAACGGTCTAACAAATTGAGACCCAAAAAGAACATAGCGCCGTACACGATCGACCGTTTAATAAGACCGGTCGATCGACCTCATCTCGGCCTCGGCCAAAACTTTGTACAACTGCGGTCGGGTGTGTGGTCGACCGCCCTTCCCTGACTGCTGTTGTTGCTGTTTTCTCTGCTACTCTCTTCGACGCTTCGACCTCCGTGATTCATCGTACATTTTTCTAATCTGAACCACGAGTATACAAGACATAATCCTAAGAGAACCATCATCAGTCTCCATTGTTAATTTGCGAAACTTAGAAGAAATTGTTTCTGTAGGACTGGTCTCACATAGCTCCATCGAAGTACTGGCCTTCTCTCGAAGATTGTCCAACTTGATCATGTCCTTCATCATATTAGCATAATCAACGTAGTGTCCCACACATACCGCCCGCCTTTCTCCAAAACATATGAATTCGGAAAGTGTCAAGATGCGGTTAGCCACCAGGAATATTTGTGCTTTCATCCATTTCTCATCATCCTATTCTGAAGTTGTATGCAACATTGTGCATTGGTCCTCAGCCACTATTGAAATCAAACTCTCAGCCTCAACTGAATTTGAATTATGTTCAGACATGGCACAAGAAATGATTAGAAACAGCAATCAGATTGTTCGAGGACCAAGGAGCAAGGGATAGAGCCCTCAACAGTAAGGAGGAGACTTCAGGAATATTGAAGATAAGGAGGCAGGTGATGAAACATACCCTAAAAGCTTGCAATGAACTCATGAATCTAAATGCCAAAAGAGTAGGATTCTTGTTCCTCCCACATGGGTACTAGTCATGACTTAAAGCTTTATAAGGGTGTTTCTTTTACGTGTATTTGTGTATCAGATACCTAGGGGAGTCATCTTGTGCACATCTGCGCCAAGTTGTGTCAGTCTTAGAGAAACCTCATATGTAGGATTGCACCAAGTCTTATATCTACATACGATACGAGAGAATGATTTTCGGTCTGCACTTACATCACCGTTCACGAGGCTCATACTAGTGATTTCTCTAGTCAATAAACCAGTGATTGTGGTTCTCAAGAATTGGACTTTGAAACTATAGAACATGTAGTCATAGCTTGTCTCCAATAGTTACAAACTTCTTTGAGATTGTTTTCAAACTGCAATGTTCTCTGCTCAAACTTCGCGGAACCAGATTGAAGCTTCAGAATGGAAAATTGTAAATTACATTACGAACTTGCATAAAGCAAAAAAGGAAAAATAACAAAATCAAATAATATGGGATACAACTAGTATAATCTCAAAATAGTGTGAATGAACATAATTTGATCCAAACATGCAGCAACGAATAATATACATAACTAGATGATAAATTACAGATGAAAAATGTTCAATTAGTGTTAAGTACAAACTTGCAAAATGAGAAACTCTAGTAATCAACATTGAGAATGTATGTATGTATGGTTTTATCTGGCAGACTATAAAGCCACCAATGTAATGGAAACAAGAAGGATGATCAAATATGAAATTTGCAATATAGCTACATTGAATAAACAGATCCATTTTATCTTACATAATATGCAGCTAGCCTAAGTATTGTACTGAAGTTAGCTGCTGTTAATACATGTGCACGATATGTTTTGAACCGTTATGTTTGATCCGTGATCCTTGTATCAAAGTCACAGGGTAGCCTTCAGCCAAATTCAAAATTAATTCCAGTGAATAATCTACCAAATTAGCCAGCTTTCAGGTTCATACATGTGTTTAATCTATTACCTCCTCAGCATAGTAATAGTGACTCTAGGCTCTAGCATTCTCATTTAGACATTTTCAAGGAATATTAATTCCCTCCTTTGAGAAAAGGCACATTTCAAAATCAGTACTTCATCAGAAATGATCAAAACCTTATTAGCTGCCTGAGACTACGAACCTTCACAACAATTATGTTGAAGATTGTGTTATTTGTGCCAATGTAGCATCACAAATCTTTGGCTCTCATTTTCCCGGACCATACTCCAAAAACTCCTTTCTTGGTTCAAGGAAAAACAGTCTGACGTAAAAGACTTGAAGGGCCTGATGGGTGTAAATTTTACATGATTTTATTACTCTTTTTACGTATTAAAAGTTGCAAGTTCTCGTTTATTTCTTTGAATTTTATGTTCTTTCAACTTACTTTCATTTATTTGTTTGTTTTTGAAGGAATGAGATGGATAAGTGCAAAAGGTTGAGGTTTCGGTAATCAAGGAAGAAAACAAGGATCAAGAATTCAGAATTCAAATTGATTCCATGTGAAGATTTCAAGAAAATTCCAGCACTCCAATACATGTTTTTACAAATAGGCTCTTTGAAGAACCAATAAAAACTATTCTGGTCAACCAGGGGGTGGAATGGAATTTTTGAAAAAAAAATTAAAAAAGAAAGAAAGAAAAAGCGAACACGGAAGTTTGTGAGTGGATTAGGTTAGTTGGATAATTAGTTAAAATTCCAACGATTAATCTTAATCTTTGGTTTTAACAATTTAACTACTATTTTAACTCCACCAAAATCTCTATTTAAATCCAGCACCTGACTTCTTCAAAGGGTGGAGACCTATTTTGCTGGAAAAATCCCGAGAATTGATTTTTTGGAGAAAGCCTGAGATTTGATTTTTCTGGAGTAATCCCGACTTTAATTGCTTTAATTCCGGTCTCAAGCAACAACAGCAAAACGAATTCTTTCTTTTCTCTTCTATTTTATTATTATCACGCAATCCAATAAGATGTTTATCAGTTGCAAATTTGTCATGAACTAATTTTATTTTTCTAGGGCTTCGATGTAGCCTAGTTTTGAAAACATAATTTGAATTCATGTTATTTTATTCTTCTACTTTTCCATGTCGGTGTGTTTAATTTCTGTTCTTAATGCTTACAATTTTCTTGCAAATTTTTGTTTGATATCTTGAATCATTGTGAGTTAGAAGTTTAGAATTAAACTGATGAGGACATATATTCTGTTTAGATTTTATTTCAGTATCATATTTGTTTTCGGCAATTATAGCCATATGTAATCATTTTTATGTATTTGAGATTCTGAGAATATTTTGAGATTTGTATCAAGATGTATTTTGAGCCTATTTATAGGCCTTAAGATTAATGAGAAAATATGTCATTCTTGATTAAAAAAATTATGTTGAGTTGTTGCTCTTTCTCTCTCTCTTTGTGTGATACAAGTGAGATTCAAATTACTAAGGTTTGTGATAAATCCTAATATAATTTTAGGGTTAGTGATTAACTCTAAAATCTACCCTCAAATTAAAATCCCCAAATAAAATTACCCAAACCCTAATTTCCCAAATCCCCAAAACAAAACCTAATCCCTAATTCATCTTTCTCTCTCCCCATTCTGCAACCAACCCCAACTTCCTCAGCCCCGAATCGACCACCTCCGATGACTTTCCCAGCCGTCGAGCTCAGCCAGTCGATGCCCACGCCAGCCCCAATCCCGTTGATCTTCCCGCTGCTCCTCCTTCCCTGTTGATATTCAGACCCGAGGACCCCCCCTTGGTTGCTCAACCTTCCCGTCAAGCTCTCCAACCTCCGGCGACCCTCGACCGCGTCGCCCCCGTCGAGCTCTGCCCCTCGTCCAAGTCACCAAAGCACCCGATCGAAAATCCCTGGCCTCCTCTCTTTCCGTCGACCACCCCCGCCATTGCTCTTGAAGTTGTTGCTGCCATTGTTGTGCTCTTCCAAGATCTATGCTGATTTCTTCGCACTCGGTATACTCTTTCCACTTTTAAATATTTGTGCTATACTGCCGTTCATCTCTATTATATTATTTGATATTCTGTCGTCCACAAATATTAAGATTGAGCGTTCCACTTACCTAATTAGAGTACAAATCAATATTGAATTTTTTACTTGTTGAGAACACTTAGAGATTTAATTATTGATTGTAAAGTTGAATTATTAATTGGGATTGTCAAATGTGATTCAGTTCTTGAAAATCCATCACACTAATTAATTGTTTAAAAATTCTAACTTTGATCCGCACTACGTGTTGGTAAAATTATTCTATTAAAAATCTTGGAAATTCCATATTTTAGGATTAGTTTTACATCATAAACACTATTAACTAAGCAAAATTAGAGATAATTTACCGCGATTAATGTGACTTTGAAGAAATCCACAGAACTTGATGAATCTTCAAATAATTAAATTCGCATAGAGATGTGACGAATTATTAGTTGGGGATATATTTGGTGTTATTCGAGAGTACACATTGAATAATTAGGGGATTCTGTTAACAACTCGGAAGAGTTGAGTTTGAGTTTCATGGAATTATGAATTGTGTGAGATTAGCTAGGTGAAACCGAAAGCCTCAGAGTGCTGCTGGTAATAAACCCTAAAAATTTTAGATTTCGTTATTTTTAATAAATTTAGTTTTTCCTTTAAATTAATTTAATTTAATCTTCGGTTATTGAAATAGTAAATAATTTGGTAAATTTCGATACTCAATAAAATAATTAGTCTTTGTGGGTTCGACACTCTTTTCTTTTAAACTATATTACTTGTTACGATTTTGTTTGCTTGCAAATTATTCCAACAGGGCCTGGTGGTAAAACATGGCATATAGAACTTGTAAGGAGTGAATCAATCTCTTCAATTTGGTTGAAAGGAGTTTGTCTATGAAGGTAACTCTTGCTTCATACATGAAATCAGTAGATTATTCTCTGTATTTGATGTGCTTCGTGCTTCGACAAACTCCTTCCAATCTAATTGAAGAAATGCATTGTTTCACCGCATAGAAGTTCAAATACACCATCTGTCACCTTCTACTCTTCACAATCAATTGTTTCAGAAAGTTTTTCTTTTCATCGGGCCAATGAATTTCTGGAGAATGCTAGAGATTTTTTTTTATTGTCTGCCAAAAAAAAATGCAAGTGTTCTAGCATATATTATCAATTACAGTTCAAAATCTCCGTAATGGTCTGAAGCAGCTAGTTTGACATTAATCATTTCTAACTAAAGCATGCACTCTAAATCATACAAGGAAATTGAAATTTTGTGTAAATGTTAATTCTAACCTGTAGCATTTATCCTTCTCCATCAGCATATCTGCCTTTGAATGCTTCAACTTCAGTCTCATAACCATCACAATGCAGCAGCTTCATCTCAGAACAGAGTATCTTAAGCACACAATAGATCTCGTCAGACTCCATATGCCACCTATCTCCAGCCACAAACTCATGCAAAGCACCATCAATCTCAACAGCACTGTATCCAGGGCTCTTCGTTATCCCAAGAAACTTCATCGCGTTCCTCACTTCCCCTGCTCCATCCCACCTCCCAACTGCAGCATATATATTCGAAAGCAGCACAAACTTTGATTCCGTTTCAGGCTCCAACTCCACCAAATAACCCACCAACCTCTCAGCCAAACCAACATTCCCATGCATCCTACAAGCAGCTAAAAGAGAGCTCAACACAACCTCATTCGGTCCCATAACTGGCATCATGCTCTCAACCACACTCATCGCCTCTTCCAACCGCCCGGCCCGGCCCAGCAAATCAACCAAGCATCCATAATGCTCGATTCTCATCGGTATTTTCCTGTACTCCCTCTTCATGAGATCATAATACCTCATCCCCTCATCCACTAACCCACCATGACTACAAGCAGTGAGAGCCCCCGTAAAGCTCACCCCATCAGGCTCAAACCCCACCCCCCGCATCAACTCAAAATGCTCCAATGCTTCACCACAACACCCATTAATCGCAAAACCAACAATCATCGAATTCCAAGTCACCCGTGTCTTGCTCCCATTCTCCACCCCATCAAACACTTGTTGCGCAAGATCAACCCTTCCACACCTCGAGTACATATCGATCAACGAATTCACAACCCGAATCTCCCCACACAAATTCCCCCCTCGGCTCATCGCATAGCGGTGCACCCACATCCCCTGTCCCAGCGCTCCAATCTCCGTGCAAGCCGACACCAAAGCAAGAATCATGACATAGTCCGGTTCAACCTTCTCAGACCCTGTTTAGAAACAAAGTTAGGATAAATAAGTTAATTGATATTTTAAGTGCAGTGCAAGTACAATTACGATGAAAATAAAGTCAACATACCTGTACCTCCAATTCAAAGTTCAACAAATTCACATAACTACACTAAAATCATCTCAACTCCAAAAAGGCTTCCAGAAATTCACATAACTACACCACAATCATCTCAACTCCAAAAAGGCTTCGAGAAAGGGTACTAGACAGCTCAATGTTTAGATAACTAAAGTTATACAAGGCAAAGTCAGGACAACTAAGTTTAGTTAATTTATTAAGTGCAGGTACAATTATGCTGATAAGAGCATCCACAGTTGTGTGCTATTTATGCAAAAAAAATGCATTTTATAGCAAACGACGGGGTGCAGTCGTTTGCTATTTATGCATTTTTTGCATAAAAAGCAATAGTACATTGCTATATATGGCACAAGATATAACAAAATGCATAATATAAGAGACACAACTTCAATTTGCGTCCGACGAAAAAAAAAATATTTTTTAAATTCGTCAGACGCAACTTCACATTGCGTCCGATGTCTTTTTTTAAAAAAAGGAATTTAATAAATGAAATGTAAGCTGGGAGCTCTTTGGACGCAATGTGAAGTTGCGTCCAAGGAGGGGCCCACTTTTTTTTATAAACTTAAAAAACGTTTTTAATTAATTAAAAAATCATAAAAAATTCTTCAAAAATCGTGGGACCCAAAGTTAAGTTCCGTCTGAATTTTTTATATATTAAATTGGTATAAAATATCATTCGACAACGGCAGCAAAGATGCAAAATGCTATATGCATTTATGCATTTTCTAAACAATTACGGCTGTGGATGCTCTAAGAACGTCAACATACCAATACCTTCACTTCAAAGTTAAAATATTTACAGTTATCTCAACTCCAAAAAAAATAAAGTAATGTAACAAGAACGCACCCTGACTAGTGCCTTGCAGCTGCATGTCTCGAAAATGCAGGAGGGCGTCTTCTTGGAGGCCGTTCTTGATGAAGCCATCGATGAGGGCGGTCCACGTGATCTTGTCGCGATTATCAAGCGGCATACTGTGGAAAACATCGAGAGCTAAGCGGGGCTGGGAGCTGAGCATGTGGCAGTTGATGATGGAGTTGAAGGTGAAGGAGTTCTTGATTGGCATTGTGTCGAAGAGTTGGCGGGCGAGGTGGGGGAGACGGAGTTTTGAGTAGAGTTGGAGGAGGGCGGAGTTGAGGAGGAGGGAGGGGTGGAGAGGGAGGTGGAGGGGGAAGAGTTTGAGGGAGAGGGAGTGGAGGGAGAGGGCGAGGGAGAGGGAGAGGGGGTTACTGGTGGTGGAGGAGAGGGCGGAGATGAGGGAGAGGAGGGTGATGTGGTTGGGGGATGAAGTGGAGAGGAGAAGGGAGAGGGAGGTGGCGGCGGAGTGGAGGTGGTTGCGGCGGATGAGGGTGGAGATGGTGGAGGTCTGCGTGGCGATGGCGGAGGTGGTGGTGGTGGGTTTCTGTCAGGATCTTCGATTCCGACTACTGGATTCCGGCCAGCTACAAAGAGTTAGACCTTAATGGAGAGGGAAGAGGTTGAGGATTGAGAAGATAGAGGTTAGGGATTTAGAGAGACTGAGAAGAGGTCTGAGATTTTGGGAGAAGAAGAAGAAGAAGATATTGAAGAAGAAGTAGATTGATTTCATTTCTTTTATGATTCTAGATTACAACCAGCTCTGCCTTTTATAGGCAGTTACACCAACACGTGCTCAGCACGCTTACAAGTATCCCGCTCTCTTCCAAACAGAAAACGTGTGCTTAGCACGGGCTCACCTTCAGCTATGTACAATCTCAATCATGAACAAACAAAACAAACAGTAACAAGAACAAACAGCAACAAGAACAATTCCATCACACTTGAACCCATTACTCAGGTGAACTCCCAAGCTTACTCCGGCGAACTCAAGGTTGGATTGACGGCGTCCCTGTCAGGGACGCCGGAAGTCCCACCGTCGCCGGAGTCTACAGCCATCTTCTCTACTGTGTCTGTTTGTTTGTTGTCTGTTTGTTTGTTGTTTTGTTGTGTCTGTTTGTTTGTTCTACGTGCATTGCGCACGTAATTGAAAATGTAGTAATAGTGTGCTTTGCACGTGTTTTGTAATTGGGATGTTCTATAAATCCCCACCAGCAATACGTTGTTGGTATGAATGAATGATAATTGTCCTAATCTTTCTCCTCAGATTCTTCTTCTTCAATATCCTCTTCTTCTTCCCCCAATCTCAGATTTCTTCCCCAAATCTCTCAATCCCTAACCTCTATCTTCTCAATCCTCAACCTCTTCCTTCTCCATTAAGTTCTAACTCTTTGTAGCTGGCCGGAATCTTACAGTCGGAATCGAAGAACCTGACATTTGGTATCAGAGCCAGCGATCTTCCAGTCTACTCTCGCCAGAGATCTTCCAGTCTACTCTCGCCAGCGATCCACCAGCGCATCCACGTCCTTTTGATGTCGATCAACATGGAAGGAAGGTTTGAGGCAGCGCTATCAAGAATAGATGCGGTAATATGGAAGCTACGGCAGCCCTATTCCCCACCGATCGATGCTCCTTGGTTCTCGACCTGTCATTCCCAGATTCCGATCGAGGAGGTAACTAATCCTCATCTCATTTCTACTAGTTTGAAGGGAGCTCCAATTAAGATGAAGTTCCCGAATTTTAAAGAGGTGAAGTTACCAAATTTTAAAGGAGGAGATCCAACAAATTGGATACTTGGAGTAGAACATTTCTTTGAATTTTACGGAATTTCTGACGCAGAGAAGCTGAAATATGCTTGGTTGGGTTTAAGTGGGAGTGCAACTTTGTGGTATTATAAGCACATCAAACCACGAATCCATGAAATTTCTTGGTCCCTGTTCTTAGAGAAATTGATAGATCAATTTGACTCTACTGAGTTGGAAGATTCTAACAAATCGATGGGTGTAGATGAAGTAAATGTGATTGGTGTTGTTTCTTGTGAAAAGAATAGGGAAGGAGTAGTTTTTGATAGTTTGGAGAATCTTGAAATTGAAATTGATGATGCTTATCTTGGAAGAAAAATTCAAGAAGATGTTGTAGTTGAAGATTGTGATGTTGTTGAAGGTGAAAATCAAAAAGATGATAAAGCAGCAGTAGCTTTAGATAAGAAGAATTTGACATGGGAAACAAATTGGGTGGATGATTATGAAGAGAAGTTTAGAACATTCTCCATTGTAATTGAAGAAAATGAGGAGAAGCTCATGTTTGCTAAGAAAGTCTCAAAGATGAGTTCATCAAGTGTTTGTGGTAATGTCTCAACTACAATTTTTCCTAATCTTGAGCTCCGATTGAGTTTTCGACGAAATGTAAAGAGGGCGGAGTTTGAAATCCACACAGTTGTAATTGGCAGTGACAAATTAGCGCTCGATGGATGGACTCCACCAATGTCTGAAAAGGTTGTTGAATCGAATTTATTGCAGCTCCTGAAGTTGGGTTCATGTGTGTTAGAGAATAATAAGTGTGAGCTTATAGCAGATGCAATTGATCTTGGTAGTGTGAAGACGGTTACTATTTTGCTTGAAGATGAACAGATTAAGGGGTTTGAGCATGGGCAACAAGAGAAGAGGTTTCGGAGTGAGCAGCCGTGGGAACCGAGTTTGACTGAGGCAGAAGTCATATCTTCAGTTGATAACCTTCTGGTTGCTGCTGCAAAGGTTTATGCTTCAATAAGGAGTGGTTCCTTGGCAATCATTGCTTCCACGTTGGATTCTCTGCTTGATCTGTTATCGGGTTTCATCTTATGGTATACTGCATTCTCTATGCAAACACCAAATCCCGATCAGTATTCCATTGGGAAAAGACGTATACAGCCATTGGGGATCCTTGTTTTTGCATCTGTTATGGCAACTCTAGGTCTGCAGATTATATTAGAATCAGTACGTTCACTGATATCAGAAATCAATGGATTTCACTTAACCAGGGGGCAAGAAACTTGGGTGATCGACATCATGCTATCAGTGACAGCCGTGAAGCTCCTCCTGATGATATGCTTGCCATTTGGAGCCAGAAGAGCAGTGATTCTCCTTCTGTGGAAAGCTCAAGAGATGAAAGTAGTACCAATTGATTTATCCAATGCAAAAACCGCTACAGGATTCTTTGTTGAGAACTGGGTGATTGTTGCTTGTAGCACCCCAAGTTCCACACACTGGGAGCTCGTGACACTTATCCAGAATCTTTACTTCAATGAGTACACAACACAGAAAAATTACAGGAAATTAGAAACTTACATTGCACATGGACACTTTATCCTACACCTGGATGCTTTTCGCAGCACGAGTCCTCCGCTCCACGATCAGCGATCCTGCAGTTAGCAAACTGTGGGCACGTCAGTTGAATACAACTGACGCAACGCGGGTGAAAGCCACAATCTCCAAAATCCTCAACAATCAATATTTGATGCAAAAGAAAAATGTGAAAGTCAAATCACAAGTGTCGGTGTATGTCATGATCTAGATTCTAATGCACAATTCACATGCATACCATGCTCTTAATCTAATGCAAACTTGATTTGGAAACGTATGCATCCCATACTACATACTCCCCAAATCGAGTTCGTATTCTTCAGATGGTAGAGTTCAATCCCTCGCCATGCATCCTACTCTTGTACTCCTTCCTGTTCCTGACATTTATTTAGTGACTGGTAGAGCTGCAGCAAATACGGTCTATTCCGTCTGCTGCATCAGATCGGTGGTCTTTCTCCACTCCCGAAAGTCGGTGATCACTCCGATCTATCGGAATCGGTGGTCTCTCTCCACTCTGCCCGGCCGGCGGTCTCTCTCCACTCCCGACAGGCTGGTGATCATCCAGCTCCGCTGCAATCCTGTCGGAATCGGTGGTCTCTCTCCACACCCGGACTCTACCATAAGTTATCCGAACACAGGGCGAATCGGCAGGGCCTTTCCCTACTCCGCCAGAGACTGAGAGTCACACTCTAGCTCTTTGTTCATATGGATAACTTAGAACATAACGTACTCATAGGGGTCCATTCCCCTAGATTTCGACATCTCGATCACTAAATCTCAGGAATTAACAGTCGAGATCACGCCGCACGTGTCCCAGACGAGACGACGCTGCACGTGTCCCCTTGACAGGTGAGTACACTTCCAACTAGTGCCTGTCCTTATTTTATTGATCATGCGATCCTATTATTATTGTTGTCCTTTATTTCCTATTTAATGATGGGTGGCTACTAGATAATTTAATCCTAGATCCAAAGGTTAATTTTATCTTACAACAAGTTATCTAGCTCAAGTATGGGTTCCATGCAATTCTTAGTTTAAGCTAAGAGTCGTTTTAGCTGGATACTTTGTTATATACTAAAACTAGTTCACTTAATATGTGTTTACTATCACTATATGCATAACCGAAGGGCACTTAATGCACTAAATACCTCCATATGCATATCAACACTAGTGCGCTTAACGCACCAAATACTACCATAAGCATACACTTATGCATACTACCACCATTTGTATTACTAAAGTCTTTAATGCCTACAATCTTTTCCTTTACTACAATCTACTTTACTAAGTGTCTAACTCTACTTTGAATTTCTTCAACCTCTACCACGTATTACTAACTATCAAGTAGTCTTCTATCACCTTGAATTACTATAGATTGCGTACAAGCTAACTAAGCATATTATCTAGGCATTAGTTATCACAATTAAATCTATTAAATTTTCATACAAATTCCTATAGAAAACCTCACATAGGTAATCATTAATACCATATTAATACCATTGTTATGCATCTACTCATTAGGACTATAACTTAAATGTGATGTGGTTCTAGGTGAATTATCAAAGAGTTACCCTAATCACTTCTTTATTTAAGGTTTCTTAAACCCTTTAAGTTCACTACTACTACAAGTGACTATTATAAGTAGTCATTTCTAATTTAATTATGATAAGAGGTCATAAACCATTTAACCCATATTAATCCTTAATTAAGTTTTCAATACTAACAATTCTATTCTTTACTATTATTACATATGTATATATATATATCCTTACAAACAATTGGTTAAACATCTAGGATAGGACACAAGTTGTAACTATTACATACATAATATAGTACTTCAACCAATTCAAGCCTAACTTTAAACAATTGATTAATTAGTCCAAGACTAGAACATGATTAGCAAGCAAGTAATCCATACTACTAATTGTATTTCTTCTCTTGCTTTGTTTATTTTATATAAACTAAAGTATCTAATGCTTTTATCCAATATCATATTAACAAGAATAACTAATTTAACAAACATATCTTCTAACATAACATTATTACTTTCAACAAACATAGCTTCTACACTTCACAAAAGCATCTCTCTAAGTCAAAAATAAATTAACTTAAAACAATCAAGAGGAAAAGGAAAAATACCCACTTTCTTATGCTTCCTCCTTGCTTCAAAAAGGCTTCTTTACTGCTGGATTTCAACTTAATAGTAGTAGTAGAGTAGTAGTAGAGTGATATAGGAGTAGTAGGTGGTATAGTAAGAGTGGTAGGAGTAGTAGAGAGATTTATTAAATCTGGACAGCAACTAGACAGCAACTGGACAGCAATAGTAGGAGAAATAGTTGTAGCAATAGTGGGTAATAGTAAAGTAGTAGGAGGAAGTAGAAAAAGGCACTCATATATATAGAGGAAGGGGAGGAAAACAGCTGCAGCTGCTGCAGCTGCTGTCGGCAGTGAAAAAAAAGAGAAGAGAGAAGGAGAAAGAGTGGGAGAGTAAATAGTAGTAGTAGTGAATAGGAGTAGTAGTATGTATATATAGAAAAAGGGGAAAAGAAGAAAACTGCAGCTGCTGGCTGCCTGCAGAAAAGAAGGGAAAAGAGAGAGGGAGAGGAGTGTGGAAGGGTGTAGAAGTGCTTAGGTGTCCCTTACTTTTGCACATAACCCCTTATACTTTATGAAATTGCACATAGGCCATAAATACAATTGGATTGGGCCTAAAAGAAAACAAAAAAAAATAAAATAGTGTTGGGCTTTTAAAAGAAAACAAATTAGGTCCTTTAAAAAAAATTAACCATACTAACATAAAATAAATAGTGTAGTGTATGGAAAAATGATAATAGTAATGTCAATGCATATACATATACATATATACATATATATATATATATATAACAATGTATATATATTGTAAGAATTTAGGGGTATTACATTGCTGGCCAGTACAGCTCCAGTCTGCACCCACACTGCACTCATCTGGTTGTTCAAAGCTGTTTTGGGCGCAAGTTTGAGCATGCTTTGAAGCATGGATCAAGCCAACAAGAGCTTGCTACAATTATAACAAGTGAGAGTGGAAGGGAGCCAGAGAAGCACAAGCTACTTCTGACAGATCAAAGTGTTAGTCCGTCACTTGTTAATGGTGCACAGTTTGCCATTAATGGCCCCCCTGGTAGCATTCGAACTTCTCCATACAATGTTTTACTGAAGGACTCAGCTCAAGACAATTCAATATTGCCAAATTCCCAAGCTCCTGACCTGCATGTTTCTTCCAATGCTTCCCTTGTTTTTGGCGATGAAAGTGTTGATGTGTTGTCACACTTGAATGTAGCCCAAAATGATCTCAATGATAATTCTACCGACCCTCCACCGAAACTGGAGAAAAGCTCAGTTCCTGAAGTACCAGAACTGGAGAAGATAGTTGCTGAGAGTAATGCTGTGGTTGGATCCGGTCATATGGAGGAAAAGGTTGGTATTGAAGCTGATAACGTGGGTGTTTCTGTAGATGCCACCCTGAAGGAAAAATCCAAGAAAAGGGACAGGACTCTGCAAAATGTTCAGAAGCTGGATGATAAATCACAAAATCCTTCTCCTTCTATGAAAAAGAAAAAGCATAAAAAGGAAAAGGATGGGTCTTCTAAAGATCCAGTTGAGAGTCAGCCTCAGCCTGCTGGTGGTTCTTTTAGCAAAGAGATGTCTCCATTGGAAAAGGACTTGCTGTCAGTGATTGAGGAGAAGCACAGGGACAGGGTGCACATGGAGTAATCACCGACCCAAATACTACATCTCCTCAGACATGTCAATCATATAGAAAAGGCAAAGAGATACTCCAAGAGAGACAGAAGATTGTAGATACGGCAAAATTGGGTGTGAGCTTGGGGACAAGCTCATTTTTAAGGGGGGGTGAAGTTGTCAGGGACGCCGGAAGTCCCACCGTCGCCGAAGTCTACAGCCATCTTCTCTACTGTGTCTGTTTGTTTGTTGTCTGTTTGTTTGTTGTTTTGTTGTGCCTGTTTGTTTGTTCTACGTGCATTGCGCACGTAATTGAAAATGTAGTAATAGTGTGCTTTGCACGTGTTTTGTAATTGGGATGTTCTATAAATCCCCACCAGTAATACGTTGTTGGTATGAATGAATGATAATTGTCCTAATCTTTCTCCTCAGATTCTTCTTCTTCAGTATCCTCTTCTTCTTCCCCCAATCTCAGATTTCTTCCCCAAATCTCTCAATCCCTAACCTCTATCTTCTCAATCCTCAACCTCTTCCTTCTCCATTAAGTTCTAACTCTTTGTAGCTGGCCGGAATCTTACAGTCGGAATCGAAGAACCTGACACGCTAGTGCCACTAGCGACCTCTTCTAACTGAGGTCGCTAGTGGCATTCGCGACCTTAGGTGGGTCCCCCCGAAGGCTTCTAACTTACGAAGAGCCACTGTTTCCCTATTTACTTTTATTAGAACTCTCTTCCCCAAATAACTGGCGATTTCCAAAACCCTAACTCCCTTACTTCTTACTCAAAACCCTAACTCCCTTACTTCTTACTCAAAACCCTAACTCCCTCATTTCTCACCCAAAACCCTAACTTTATTAGTTCTCACCCAAATCCCGATTATTCCAAGTTATAATTTTCTCCACCTGACCTCTCTCCTCACACTTTGTCTTCATCCAAATTAGCTCTCCCCACGACGGTTTTTTGTAATCCCCAATTCATATCCAACTCCCAAAGACTATTCGAGGTATCCCTAGTATAGTATTTTGATGTTTTATTGTTGGTGTTGGTTACATTTTTTTTGTGTTCACTTTTTGTGTTCACCTTGACCATGCTATTATGAATATAACACGCGCACACACGCACAAACACACAGACACACACACGCGCGCGCACACACGCCAAGACCCATATTTATATGAAATGGGTAAATGCCTTGCTTCATATTTGTTTAGTTTGGTCTTAAATATTTTTGTGCACGATTGTATATTGAATCCAAATTTGTGTACTAATGTAACAGTTCATACCTCAGACCTAGCACTCCTTGATCCAGCTCCCATCGTCCTGACCATATTTGCTTAGATCACCTATCAAAGTATAGGCAAACAAGTAAGTTTGATAGGTACTCACTTAACACAAAATTTGTAAATTTGTTTGTGATGGTTCTATACTGTGTGTTCTTGATTACAGACTCAATTTTGTACTTTGTAAGATCATATAGAGCACATATATCAATGTTGTTAAGTTGTACCAAGCTCTGAACCAATTTAATCTAGGGAAACAAATATGGAGCACATATATCAAATGTTGTAAGATCATATAGAGCACATATATCATATAGAGCACATATATCAAATGGTGACTACAATGCCTACACACACCAGAACAAATTTAATCTAGGGAAACAAATACATGACTAAGATAGGGGACCAACATATGTTCAATAACAAAGAAGTATCCTAGCAGTTATTCAAAACTCAACTCGACATGGTAAGCCTACAGAAAATTTCAATTTCCCTTGGCGAAGTTCTTAGTAAAATAAGAAGTAAATCGTCAAATAAGAGACATATATAATTTTAGTTATGATGATAACTTCAGAATCGTAACTAGAGCCAAAGGCAAGTCTTTAGATCATGGTAGACACAATTCAGTTATATTCAATTATAGAACACATTTTAACAGTTGTTTTCATTCACAACAGCTAACCTGTTCTATGTGCTCTATATTCCTAAAAAGATATCCAATTCCTCAAAAATATCTCAATAAACAAACAACCTATTTGGGTCACATTATTAACAACAAGTGCAAAGAAATTGTAATCAAGACCAACAATCAACCAACACAATACTATACTAGGCATACCTCGTTAGGATTTGGAGTTTGGAGTTGATATGGAGATTTCCAAATTCTTTACGAATGGCGGAGATTTCGCGATTAGAAGATCTGTGATGAGGGAGATCGGGAGGGGAAGAAGAATACTTGGATTAATTTAATTTGGGGAGAGAAACTAGGGTTTAGGGTTTAGGGTTTTGGGGAGTAGGGTTCGGCCGCTATTGGGGAAGAAGGGGAGAAGAAGAGATAGAGTAGTAAAAGTAAATAGGGAAACAGTGGCTCTTCGTAAGTTAGAAGCCTTCGGGGGGACCCCCCTAAGGTCGCGAATGCCACTAGCGACCTCAGTTAGAAGAGGTCGCTAGTGGCACTAGCGACCACTTCGGTAGCCTTCAGCCTTCATCAGCTTCGTACACAGCCAAGTGTGGGGGGCACAAAATTCCAATCTATGAAGAGGCCGCTATTCCCAATAGCGGCCGTTGCTGACGTGGCACAGGCTAGCCCAGCAACGCTAATAGTTTGGGACTTGGCCCAAAATCGCAAATACTATCAAAAAGTAGCCTAGAAACGCAAAATTTTCAAGTTGTGGTGGTCATGGGAATTTTTTGCGTACATAGGCCACTTTTTGAAAGATTTTGCGTTTTTGGGCCAGTTGCCCAACTATTAGCGTTTTTGGACTAGCCTGTGCCACGTCAGCAGCGGCCGCTATTCCCAATAGCGGCCTCTTCATTTCGAGGCCACTAATGGGAATAGCGACCTATATTTTAATTTTTTTTGAATTTTTGTTTGTTGTCGCTATTCCCACTAGCGACCTTAGTATAATGAGGTCGCTGATGGGATTAGAGACCTTTAATGAGTTGTATTCTAGCACTTAGCAAAATCTAGAAAGCTTTTGCTGTCTGGAAAATGATAATCAATTTTTTTTTAAACTAAGGTCGCTATTCGGAATAGAGGCCTTTATTAACTAAGTCGTTATTCCGAATAGAGGCCTTAGTTGTAAAACTATTTTGCAAATTTTACAAAGAATAAGTAGATTGTGTTTCCTACTGAGGTCGCTACTTAGTCGCTATTTCCAATAGCGACCTCAGTTTTAAATTTTTGGGGAAAACTTTTTAGAAATCGCTAAGTGTCTCAATACATTCATTCGAGCCGACTAATCTCATTATACTAAGGTCGCTAGTGGGAATAGCGACGGCAAACAAAAAATTCAAAAAAATTTAAAACATAGGTCGTTATTCCTATTAGCGACCTCGAAATGACGAGACCGCTATTGGGAATAGCGGCCGCTGCTGACGTGGCACAGGCTAGCCCAAAAGCACTAATAGTTGGGCAACTGGCCCAAGAATGCAAATACTATCAAAAAGTGGCCTATGACGGCCAAAAACTCTGGTCATGGGCTGCACACTGTTATATTTGAGTTTTTTTTGCCTACATAGGCCACTTTTTGAAAATATTTGCGTTTTGAGGCCAGTTTTCCTAACTATTGGCGCTTTTGGGCTACTTTGTGCCACGTCAGCAATGACTGCTATTCTCAATAAAGACATCTTCATTTTCGAGATCGATAATGGGAATAGCGACCTATGTTTTAATTTTATTTTTTTTTTAAATGTTTGTCGTCGCTATTCCCACTAGCGACCTTAGTATATATGAGGTCGATGATGGGATTAGCGACCTTTAATGAGTTGTATTCTAACACTTAGCAAAATCTAGAGAGCTTTTGCTCTCTGAAAAATGTCAATCAATTTATTTTAAAAACTAAAGTCACTATTCGGAATAGAGACCTTTATTGTACTAAGGTCGCTAGGTCACTATTACCAATAGCGACCTCAGTTTTAAATTTTTGGTGAAACATCTTTAGGAATCGCTAAGTGTCTCAATACATTCATTCGAGGTCGCTAATCCCATCAGCGACCTCATATATATTAAGGTCGCTAGTGGGAATAGCGACAGTAAACAAAAAATTTAAAAATATTTAAAACTTAAGCCGCTAATCTCATTAACGACATTCAAAATGAATAGGTCGCTAATGAGAATAGCGGTCGCCGCTGACGTGGCACAAGTTAGCCTGAGCTCTGATAGTTTCGAAACTAGCCCATAATCGCAAATATTTTCAAAAAGTGATCTATGATGGCAAAAAAATCGTTATATTTACCCGGGACACGGATCCGACCTGGACCCTGATCGGCAGGGCCAGCCCTGAGTTCCCGGAGGCCCTAGGCAAACTTTCGAAATGGGGCCCCTAATAACATATATATATATTTTTATGCGCAAAATATGTACCTATATTCACAATGGAAATTCAAATTTGGGGCCCCCTAAAATCGCGAAATCTCCGGAGGGCCAAGGCGGCCGCCTTACCCCCCTCTAGGGTAGGACTGGCCCTGTGCATGAGAGAAACCCAATTGTAACTTGGGGTATATTCCCAAGCCACCCCATGAGGATTAGGAATCACATTAGGTCAATGCTTACACGTCTTCGGCTTAGTTTAATATCTATACAGGTGTTTCAGACAAAACTAAAGGCGCAATTTCTATACTTCAAAATAGGGCAATCCAACCGACTCTAGGTTAGTACTTTTATGCAATTTGCAATGAATATTTATCTCGATTGTTCCGAACATATTCCTAACAGGATTAAGTTACAACTCCAAGTACAATAAGCCTAGTTAGTAACGATAAGAATCTTATAACAGTCTTACACTGTATTATAATATGTACAGTCACATAATACTTTCGAGAATATAAAGAGAAGAATATGTAGGGGAAATGGTCAAACACATGAAATGAATGCAGACGTATTTCTACAGACCTTACAAATTCTACTTTCTCTGTATGGCTTTCATATATCTCAGGAACAATATGTGACAAGGGGAGAGGCTCCTTTGCCACCAGTGGTGCCCCTTAAAAATTTTGGGCCCTGGGCATGAGCCCAGTTCGCTCTACCCCAGGGCCGGGCCTGCTGATCGGGTCCCGTGATTGGACACGACCCGACCGGGTTACAAGCTGATATGGTTTGGTTCCAAACACTGGACCAATTAAAATAACAGGTTGAGTATGGTTCCCATTAAATTGGATCTGATCTAGACACAGACCTGAACCTAGATCTGGATCTGGGCCCTTGACGCATGACTTGAAATTATTATCCGATATCTCCAAAATGGTGGTTAGGGGCCCTTAGGAGATGCGAATATAAGAAGGGGAAACAGCAAGAGAGAAAATGAGAGAGATATTACTAAGCAGTGCTTGTTGAAAAAGTCAGTTGAGTCAAGGGAAAACTGGAAGAGATAGGGTAAGGTCGGCAATTGTAACATCCCACATTTTTATTTTTAATTAAAAATGTATTTTATCAATTTTTTGCACGAGTAATGCACGTGCTAATTTTTATTCTTAATTTTATCACTCTCATTATCTATTTTGTTTGCACAAGTTTTAATTAGCTTTCTTTTGATCCATGGCTTAAAGTAAATTATAGCCCATTAGATTAATTAGATTTGTTAATTAAAATGAAAGCCCATAAATCAAGTCCACTCATTATAACCCAAATTTAAGTTGACACATGACAAGTTACAAATGCAAGTACACATTTAGAGCTATAGAATTGTATTAAAGTTGTATGTGTACATGTGTACACTTGTACACTTGAGTACTTGACCGGATTTTGATCATAGCAGAGATTGGACTGGGGGCCCACGTTAAAAACAGAGTGGAGTGCTCTGTATAGAGGCTGATGACATTAGTTGGTATTAAAAAGTGGAATAGTGTATATATGGTTAGCTGGTTATTATGTGAAGTGTATGGTTTAAAGGTAAGTATGTGTGGATGGTGTGATGGGGCCCGCGATTTTGGCTGTTTGACCTTGGTCAAGCCATTTTGGCATAGCATTTGGAGTTAAGATGGACCAGTTTGGGAATAGTAGATGAGAAGTTAGGGCTCGGAGGAAGTGGGAAGATGAAAATTTCTAGGTTTTAGGAGTTTAGAACATGAAGGGTTGTATGAATTAATATGGAGAGTTATTGGGTGTAAAATTATGCAAAATAGACCCTAACCATACCCTATAAATAGAACCCCATTTCCTACTTCTCCTTTGCACCAAAAACATAATCAAAAGAAAAGAAAGAAAAAGAAAGTGAGTGAGAGAGTTCTTTTACTTGGAGGAATTGCTAGGAGGAGAAGCCATTGCTAGGAGAAGGAGCTTTGCTAGGAGCAAGAAAGTGCTTGTGGAGCTAGGAGCTAGAAGGAATCCTTTTCATTAGTAGCTTTCATTCTTCAATTAAGGTGGGTGTTCTCATGCTTTCTAATTTTAGAACTATGCATGCTAGTAAAAGTAAATGAGTATATTATTTTGATATGATGAAGTAGAACAAATCTATACATTGGTTGTAATGAAAGATGCTATATATGTTAGTATATAAATCAACATTATGTTAGTGGGTGATCTCTTTCTTTCTAAAGTAGAATTTGCATGCTAATTAGTTTAATGAGTAGTATAAAAATTAAAGGTGATATATGTAGATAAAATGCTAGCATAACATGCAATGTTTTGTTAAGCCTAGTAATTGATTGTTACCATGCTAGTTGAAAAGAAGAATGCAACTAAAGAAATAAACATATGGACCATGTTAGAATATTTGAAATTTATGGTTGTCAAATGTGTATGAGAAATGGTTAGAGAAATATTTTATTGTGACATATACTTTAGAAACATAATGCTTAAGAGGAAGAAAAGAGAAAGACGATTTTTTGTTATTTTTTGACATGTCAACATAGGTTAAAAATATAAGTTTTCGTATGAAAGAAACCTGTGAGATATCCATGGTTGATTTAGAGACACATTTGGTTTTTAGCGCAAAGTTTTATTGTTATGGTGATGGAAACTAGTTTTAAGAAACATGATTTCTACATTTTTTGAGTTTTGAGAAGAATTGCAAAATTTTATAAAGAAAGGAGAAACTATTAGAAAATGAAGACATATTCTAATAATAAGTTTGAATTTGTTTACATATATTTTTTTCTTGATTCATCTCAGTCCCAGAAGAGAAGTTTATCCACTATTCTAAAAAATTGGATCGTTGGATAAATGAATTTTCGAAAAAAACTAGATTCAAAATAGTATAAACAAAAGTACACTAATATAACTCTTAAAATAGAAATTATATTTGGACTTACTGGTTAGCCAGTGCACTACAAGTTATAAGAAGTCTCGGGTTCGAAACTTGATAGTCACCTTTTATTTTGATTTAACTTAACAAAATTCCGAAACTGTATTTTATATATAAGGGGATAATACTCTCAGTATATGACAAAAGTCCACAAAGGACTTAGTTGCTAGCCCCTTGGACCGTGGGTCGTTGCTGTGTGTTGGCCGACCTGGGTTTGAAATTGGTGCCCCCTTTTTTCGTTTTTTTTGTTTTCATATTCAAACTGATTTTTTTACTCACTGACTTGGGAATGAAAGAAATTATTCATTTTTTATATATATAAAATTACATAAAGAATTCATTAAGAATAGTTTTAAATTCTAATCTTGTACATTTTGAGAAAAGTATTAAAAAAAGAAATTTAAATAGGTAATGCACTTGTTTTCAAAATTATTATTTGAATAAATAATTCTTTTGAGGAAAACAAAAATATGTAATAAGATTCTCTTGTTATAAAAAATCCTTTTTGCTGATTAATAATGCTAAATGAGATTAAAATTTCGTGTGAATTCATATTAAGTTTTGAAAAAAAAATTATGTATTAATTGGTTGACTTGACGAGATCATGTTAATATGCTTATTTGTTGACGAAATCTTGTAAATATGGTTGTTTATAGTTAAGAAATTTTTATGTGGTTAATCTCCTAAAAGGGATTTGATTTTATGCTATAAACTCATGAAAAGAATTGTTGTCTTAGAAAGATAGTAAATTGAAGGAAACTAGACATATATCAAGTTGTGAATAGATAAGACATGATTATTGAAGGGTGTGAATACCCATGATTCTTGTACATGAAAAATTATGATTTAAGAGTTAGTAAGACCTCGGTTACCGGCACCATTGAAGGAAAAGATTTGAGATATAATTTTAAGATATTGCCATGGAGCTATCCATATTTTTGTGACGGTAGTGGGTAAAACTAATTATAGGAATGATAACTCAATCATGTCTTGAACTTAAGAGTATGCACTTAAGAGAAGTGTAGTAAACCTGGACAAACGTAAGTGGGGCACTCTATATAGTCGGGCGATGTACTTCGGGACTATAGACCCAGTTGGGCAGTGTACTCTGGGACTGTGGTTGCTCCGATGGTGATGAGTTTTAAATCCGGGACTATGCATAGTCGGGCGGATAGTTTTTGTACTCCAGTGTATATACGTATACCGGGCTAGAGTGGCACTTGCGGGGGATTCGCACGACGAGGAGTCTGTATAACAGTCGGGCAGTGTACTCTGGGACTGGGATCCGTACTCGTGGAATGCCTAAACCTTGTTCTTACTACTGGGTAGTTTCATGGCGAGGGATCGAGCCCTTTATTATGGAGTACGTAGGCGCTTGCCCTCGGACCTATGTAGTATGGGATGCATAAAATCTGAACAAATGTGCATTAGTGTCATCCTTGTATAAATTGTGTGTATTAGGCATTAAGGCATGACATACACTTACATATTTAGCGTAGTCACATTTTAACACTTTGTGTTCATTCAATCCTTTGTGATTTTTCGTTAAAGTAATGAGATCGTTATATGTACGACATAGAGAGGATAGCCGCGTATAACATTTTCGTCAGTTGTAAGTAACTGACGTGCCCACAGCTTGATATGCAGGTAATGGACTATTCATGAAGGAATAAAGCTAATATGATGCAATCAACGACTTATCTGATAAAGTTGTGTAAGTTGTATTCTTGTTTTCAATATTGTAATCTTTTATTCTTCCGCCGTGTAAAAAAAGTGTAATGAACTCTGATGTACTAATGAAAAAGTTTAAATTTCCTTGTAAAATTGTACGAAGTGAAGTAAAGATCCTGTGAAATCTCGAATTCGGTCTTATTTAAAATTCGGGGCGTTACAGCAACGGGCCGAACTTGTATAACCACTAGCCCGAATTTTTTAATTCGGACCAAGCTCGGTCCAATTTATGTTCGGGCTTAAAATCTTGGGCCCAAGCCTAGGCCAGAATTAGACCCTAGACCTACTTGTGCTCTTTCAGTATACAATTTTTTAAATATTGACATAACAACATCTTTAATATTTATTCAAAAATAAAACATCTTGAGTACTACATGATTAAAAAACGTCTAAATTAATTTTTGTAAAATTCTCTAATTTTATTTATTTCTAGTCTTGCACTATATTTGTTACGTACCATTTATCTTTATATAAAATATAATACTTGTTTCAACTTATACAAATGAATGTCTTTAAAAAAAAGATTATACAAATGAATAAACATTTTTTTAAAAATAATCATGATGATACATAATATTAACATAAATGTGCATATGCATACTGATATGAGTAAAAACCGTGGCTAATCCTCACCGTTTGATCTCAGTGCAGATCATGAGGCATATAGGGACTGAATGAGCAATTTCATGAGCAACTCTGAGCCCGGGCGCATTTCGTGGGCCTTTGTACATGCCTACTAGTTCAGCCCAGCCCGTTGGGGGAAGCTATTCAGATAGTAAATCCAACCCCATAGAAACAGAGAATTATTAATAGCTCCCTAATCAGCGGGATCTAATTAGGTAGTAAGAAATCTTTCTATAGCAAGTTTCCTCTTATCTATAAATACAGGTCTCCCTCCATTGTTATCAAGTAATCACATTTTTGCCACCTAATTCCAATTTAAACTCCAGTTTACTGACTTGATCATCGGATGGCCTGTCGCCGAGAATACTCCCGGTGTTTCATGCATTTTGTCGGTGTCCGAAACGATCAACCACCACTAGATCCACCAAGTAATAGCCTCTCATCAGGACCAGATCAACGACTGAGATCTGCTTTCCCTCTCCAACAAAAGACCTCACTATATGTTGCTCCCACACCCAAAAATAGCAGCATTAGATTGGCGCCGTCTGTGGGAAATGCAGGTCAATCCATCCTCCGATTCTGATCCTCTGTTGTAGCCATCTTCTCTCATGGCCCCGAAGGCCGTCAAGCCGACCCCTCCTTACCTCCTCCTCGTCCAACCCGTAGTTGACCCGTCGCTCAAGGGTCGCAGCATCATCAAGACGAACGTTAGTCGAGGCCCACTCCAAGTGCCTCCCGCTCGGTCACACGACAGACCGACCGCCCCACCGTGTCGGACCTCCGGAATGTCCTCAGCAATTGCTATAATGAAAAGGACCTCCACCATCGGCTCAACCGTTCCAGGAATAAGGGATCTTCGAACCACTATAGAGCCGAACTTGTCCCTCTTCCAGGGGTCGGGAAAGGGAGCGCAGTATTTCCCCGAAGGACCGCCGACTCCCAAAATGCATAAGGGGGCCATGTGACGAAGGCTGAGTTTCAGGAGTTTCAGAACGATATCCTGCAGGCTCTCCGAGGCAGGGCTCGGAGCGACCATCACACCGGTAACAACCACACGGAAGAATCGAGAATGATGAGTTCTATGGGTCTACCCGATCTGAAGGGCGAGAAGATGACATCCTCAAGCGTCTACGGGAGATGGAAGACCACCTCGCCCGGATCGGTGAAGACCGGAGGTAGTATAACCGAGGGTATCGGTCGGTCCTACCACTTTTCTCATCCTACATCCTCGAGGCCCCGATCCCAAGGAGCTTCAAGCCTCTGACATATAAGACGTGCGACGGAGAGTCGGATCCTGCTGATCACATTGAGGGGTTCAAACCCTCATGATGATTCACATTGCCTCGGATCCCCTTATCTACTACGCTTTCCCTGCCACATTGTGGGGGCCTGTACGATAATAGTACTCCAAGCTCGCCCCCAACTCGATCTTCTCCTTCGATTAGCTTGAGGAGAGTTCCCTCGCTTACTTCGTGACCAGCCGTAAGGCTGAGAAGACGATTGCTTCCATGCTAGACCTCAAACAAAATGATGGGGAGTCCCTTTCGGACTTCGTCCAGAGATTTACAGCTGTTGTAATGCCCCGATTTTCATTTATGAAAATTATTTATTTATTTTGCACGTAGTGTGCATGTGCAATTTTTGTAGTATGAAATCTTATAATTATTTTTCATTATGGATGATGAGTATATATATGTATATGTGTTCTTTAATTATTTTTATAAAGGCCCATTTTCCTTCAAATAAACATAAGCCTTTCTTTTTAGCCCAAATCTAATTTATTTAATTTCTTTATATAAAACTATTATTTTGGTCCATTAATTAAAGCCCATGAGTTATTTTTATTTTAATTACAACTTGTAATGTAGAACATCTTTTAAAGATTATTTTTATAAAAAATATAATGTACAACTTTTTTTAAATGGAGGCCTAATGCATGCACGTGCATTGCACGTACACGTGCAAATGCACCATGCGAGGCCGGTTTTGACATGGAGGGAAAAGGGAAATTTGAATGGAGTCATGGGTGGTGGTTGCTTGATCATGGTTGGTTACCATAACTCCCCCTTGAATCCTAGCATTTTATTTCTAACTCCTAGTTTGATCCTAGCCTTCCATTCACTCCAAATTTTAGTATAAATCCCCCCCTGCCTAGCCTAGTTATTTTTGTACTCTTTATTTCTCCACAACCTATAGTATAAAATACATTATTAGTAGTATAGTAAGTGAGTTAAAAGATTGAGATTTGTGTGTGAGGGAGTTGTGCTTGCATCAAAAAGGGAAGGCCGGCATCAAGGAGCTCGGGTTGGCATTTTGGAAGGCTTGGGTGCACATCGAGGAGGAGGAGGAACGCACTTTTGGCAAGGACTTTTAGGAGGTGTTGCAATTGTATTTCTCTCCAATTAAGGTGGGTTATTTTCCATGTTTCTAATTAGAAAGCATGCTAAGATTGAATTGAAATATTAATGCATGAAAAAGATTAATAAGAATACATTTTAATTGGAAAAATGGCTTATCAGTTGATTGGAATGTTGATAAATGGCTTGTATGTGATTCCATCATCAAACTTAAGTTGTGTGTAAAATAATTATAGCTATGGATTACTTGAAGAAAAATTCATCGTTAGCATCAAAAACTATATGCAAATGTTAGTAGATGAAAATATTGTTTTATGTGCTTGAATGAACTTTTGTGATAGTGTTGTAATGAATGACTTAAAATATACTTTGTGGGTTTGTGGAATGAATATAAACAGGGAATTGATATAGAGAATCTTGATGTTAAGTTAGATAAGAAATGTCGAAAAGGAAATATGGCAGTAGTAGCATACAATTTAAACTAATTGTATGCAAAATATGTGTTTAATTATTGGAAAAAATATTTTTAAATTACTGGAGTATAAATTATTATGGGAATAATTAATCTGGAAATTTACAGTAAGTTTAGTAAAAGCAAAACTCAAATGAGAGCTTTTGAAACATCGAAATGTGCTATTAGACAGAGGGTTGGTTTAATTAAAATGCAAGTTGTATTGAGACAACTTGAGCCTAGGCTTCTGATCCCTACAGTGTGCGGTTGGGTCCTCACAGGTCGATGGTTCGATTCTTGTTAGCACCATATATTTTGTTGCGCATTTAAAAATTAATTAAGCTTCAGCCGAGAGCATTTAAAGCTCTTAATCCCCTTTATATCGATTGGTGCGATCGGCCTAGTGGTCAGAGCGTGTGGCTTGTTTCCCTGTGGTTGTTGGTTCGAATCCTGGTCTCGGCCAGTATTAAACTTTTTGGAAAAAAAAATGATTTTTGATGGTTTTTGATGTTTAAAAATTATGAAAAAAATATTATTATTATTCTAAAATTATGTGGGACTTATGAAAAATAAATTGGGATTTATTAAAATGAAATAGAGTATATTTTTTAGAACAAAGGTGTAATTGGAACTTTGGTTCGACACTTATATTTTGGTGAAAGTTGTACTTTGCAAAAGAACTTAAAATAAAGTGCTAGAAAGGAAATATAAATAAGAAAGAAAATATATGAAGTTAAGTGGTATGAATTATTCTTATTGAAGAATAGTGTGATAATTATGAGTTGTGAATATTCATTTTGACCATATAATTGGTGATATGATTTTTACTGTGGAAATAAATATTTGATGAAATGCATGCATGATAATTGAATTCCATGTATGGTTATGGACTCATGAATAATTTAGAAATCATGTGATTGGAAAAGAGAATGTTATTGAACATGAAAACTCAAACATATGAATTGTGAATTGAAATTGAAAATTAGAGTGTAGCCAAAACTCACACCGGCGGCAAGTGAAAGTGATGAATTATGATTATTGATATCGAAAAGACCAGTTTGGGTCATTATGAAATGAAAGAAATAAGATCGGTAGTAGTGAGAGGGCTAACTCTAAGAGATTGATTTTGTTCATGATTTCATTAAATTTAAGGATTTAGTACATAGTGAAGAGGTGATGAAAGTGAGAGAAAAACACAAGTATGAGGGACTCGAGTCTACGATGTGGGTGTGATCCACAGAATGCATGCTTGATGCATCAAGACATGGCGTGGGCACTACTCCAGAAGATCGGGATCTTGGCGACGCTTGTGGGATGTTTGGTGACTGCAAGAGGATCGTGTGCCATGAAGGAGGCTGAATTGCCACAGAATGCATGCTTGATGCGTCAAGACATGGCATGGGATTCCCCTCCAGGTTTTCTGTACACGAGCTTGTACTCATAGATTATCTAGGATACTTACCGTAGTTACAGTAGTAGACTAAATCATGACGAGAGATTGAACCCTACAAGATGAAGAACGATTAAGAGGCTTGCCCTCGGACCTATGTAGTATGGGATGCATAGAATCCGAACAAATGTGCATTAGTGTCATGTAATATAAATAACTGCATTAAGGACTAAGTGCACAATCACAACACGACATCAATAGGGTATTCCCTTTAGTTTGATATGTGACAAGTTTGTGTTTGTTAATTATGAAAAATCAGTTATACTATTTCCGGTATAGAGAGGATGGCCGTGTATAATGTTCGTTGGTTGAATAAACTGACGTACCCACAGTTTTGTATGCAGGATAAGAGGCATGATAGAGATTAAAGAAGCACAGATGCTTAGAGATTATTCAAATGTTGATGTACATTTTAAATGTTGTAAATTTGCTTCCGCTGTAAAATATAAAATGTAAAGTTTTCATGTAACTCTGATGTAAAGTGAAAAGTTATAAATTCCTTGTAAAATTGTACGAAAGAAGTGTAAAGATCCTGTGGAATCTCGAATTCAGCGTATTTTTGGAATTCGGGGCGTTACAACTGTAGCCATTCAATTTTATCCCTCGACCCTGGGGTGCGGCTGCAGCCTTCCGTCATAATGTCTGGCACGACTCGTTGAAGGCCTCCCTGGCTAATAAGCCGTCCACTGATTTTCCCAATCTTCTTCAGAGCGAGAAGTATATTCGAGCTGAAGAAGCCTTGCATCCTAGAGGCCGGAGAAAGTCCCCAACCAAGGGGAAGAGGAAGATGGAAAATTTCGACGCTCCGAAGAAGTCCCAAAAAGACGCCTTCGGGCGAAATGACCCCCTCTTGTTCCTCGGTGAAGGAAGAAGTAGACAAACTCCTCTCGGCGCGGTTCATACAGGAAGTCAGCTACCCGCAGTGATTGTCAAATGTTGTGATGGTGAAGAAACAAAATGGCAAATGGAGATTTTGTATAAATTTCGCAGACCTCAACAAAGACTTATCCTAAAGATTTGTTCCCCTCCTGAGCATCGACGCCCTGATAGATGCGACCTTGGATCAAGAGCTGCTGAGTTTCATGGATGCCTTCTCAGGCTACAGCCAAAACAGAATGTTCCCTCCAGACATCCCCAAGATTGGCTTCGTGACTGACCAAGGCCTGTACTGTTATCGGGTCATGCTCTTGAGGTTGAAGAATGTCGGTCCCACATACTAAACACTTGTCAATCAGGTCTTCAAAAAACAGATAGGCCGGAACATGGAGGTATACGTAGACGACATGCTCATCAAAAGTTTCCTAAACAGGATCACGTCAGCGATCTCGAGGAGGCTTTTGAGGTCCTATGATCCCATAATATGAGTCTCAACCATTCTAAATGCCCCTTCGGCGTCACCTCGGAGAAGTTTCTCGGATTCGTGGTCCGCCAGCGTGGCATTCAGGCGAACCCCGAAAAGATTCAGGCCATACTAGACATGATCCCTCTAAGGAATGTCAAAAAAGTTTAACGACTCATTGGTCGGCTGGCGGCCATCGGCCGTTTCCTCTCCAAGTTTGGAGAGAAGTCACTCCCATTTTTTAAAGCTCTTTGGGGGGCGAAAAGCTTAGAGTGAGGCGATCCTCAACGGCAGGCTTTCGACCAGCTGAAGTCCTACCTAGCTAACCCCCCGCTCCTCAGCAAAGCATAGCCGAGCGAGTCCCTCTTTCTCTATCTAGCCACTTCAGAACATGCGCTCAGCATCGTATTAGTCAGGGAGGAAGATGGGGTTCAGAGGCCCCTCTATTACGTCAGCAAAGTCGTGCACAATGCTGAAACTTGATACACCATAATGGAGAGTTCGCCTATGCACTGGTGATGGCCGCTCGCAAACTCCGACCATACTTCCAAGCCCACTTAGTCCAAGTCCTTATAGATCAACCCCTCAAGACAGTCCTCAACAAACCGGAGAACTCCGGCCACTTAATTAAGTTGTCAGTTGAGCTGAACCAACATGTCATCAGCTACCAACCTCGAACAGCCATCAAAGGGCAAGCCTTTGTAGAATTCATCACGAAATGTACCATCCCCGAAGTATCTGAAGTCCGAGGGGATGAACCAATCTGGGAGATCTATGTTGACTGATCATCCTGCGAGGGTGGAAGTGGAGTTGTCATCATACTCAGAGGCCCCGGTGACTTCGTTCTCCAGTACTCCCTGTGTCTCAACATTCAGGCCTCAACAACAAAGTGGAATACGAAGCGATGATCGCCGGGCTCATGTTAGCCCACAAGGCAGGGGCTATACGAGTGAAGGCCTTCAGTGACTCTCGGCTCCTGGTCAATCACATTTCCGGGGAGTATGAAGCCCGGGACGCTCGAATGATCCAATATTGGCACGCATCTGGCAACTCTTAGCAGTTTCCAAAGGCGCCGCTGTCGAGCACATCCCCAGTGAACAAAATATTTAGGTCGATGCCTTGTCCAAAGCTCACCACATCGTCCTTCGAGGGCCTAGGTCACATTGTCCTCATTGAGATCCTCCTCAAGCCTAGCATCAAGCACCCTGAGGTTCTTTGCATCAACCCAGGCATTCAAGCGGGCACGTGGATGGATCTCATCCAGAAGTTTTTGGCTGATGGCGAACTCCCACTAGACCTGGCCGAAGCCAGGAAAACAAGAATCCGATCAGAAAGATTCACCCTGATTGATAATGTACTCTTCAAGCACTTATACGCTAAGGTGGACGGGAGACCATATCTCCGATGTCTGAGTCCCGATGAAGTCCAGTATGCGCTAGAGGTGTAACGCTCCGAATTTCAAACACAAGTAATTCATAGCAAAAACAGAATCTTTTTCTTCGACTTCGTACAAATTTACAAGGAGTTTAAAACTTTTCATTTACAACATTGTTCTTTACAATAGCACAGCGAAAATAAATAAGTACAATACAACATAGGTTAAAGAAAGTACTTCAATCTTGTGACAACCCATCACAGCGACTTCAAGTCCATACCACATCCAATCCTGCAACTAGGAAACTGTGGGCACGTTAGTTGCATACAACTAACGCAACACTATAATATAGCGATTCCATTATCTTAACAATCACAAACTTGAATGCAGAAAACATAAAAGTGACTATCCTAATTATGTCAGTGTATGATATGAACTTAATGCTTAATGCAGACAATTATACTTACGAGACACTAATGCATACTTGTTCGGATTCTATGCATCCCATGCTACATAGGTCCGAAGGAAAGCACTTAACGTACTCCTCACTATAGGGTTCAATCACTGGTTATGAATTCCTACTATGGTGACTAATGTAAGGTTTAGATATCCTGTGAGTATCTAGTACCGCCCTGATAATTCTTAGAATCGTTCTTCTATCGCGAGTGATTTTGGACAACATGCCTCACACCCTAATAATTCTGGAGATGAAACCCACACCGCGAGCCATAACTCCGATAATTCTTGAAAGTCATTACTCCCACCACGAGTGTTTTTTGGACATCATGCCTCACACCTTGATAATTCTGGAGACGAAACTCACACTGCGAGTCATTTGGTACCTCATCACACAAATATCTCATGAGTGTCGCCTCGATCACGATAATTCTGAAGATAAATCCCACACCGCGAGCGGTTTTTGACATCATGCCTCACACCCTGATAATTCTTGAGATAATCTCCCACCGGGAATCATATGAGGCCCTCATACTCATGTTTGCCCATATTTCATCACATCTCCCCCTAGTGTCTGTCCTTAGGTTCAATTATAATCATCACAACCTATAGCTATCTTACCCTACTGGACTTAAATCAACACACGAGAAATTGTGGGCCTCATTTACAACATTGTTCTTTACAATAGCACAACGAAAATAAATAAGTACAATACAACATAGGTTAAAGAAAGTACTTCAATCTTGTGACAACCCATCACAGCGACTTCAAGTCCATACCACATCCAATCCTGCAACTAGGAAACTGTGGGCACGTTAGTTGCATACAACTAACGCAACACTATAATATAGCGATTCCATTATCTTAACAATCACAAACTTGAATGCAGAAAACATAAAAGTGACTATCCTAATTATGTCAGTGTATGATATGAACTTAATGCTTAATGCAGACAATTATACTTACGAGACACTAATGCATACTTGTTCGGATTCTATGCATCCCATGCTACATAGGTCCGAAGGAAAGCACTTAACGTACTCCTCACTATAGGGTTCAATCACTGGTTATGAATTCCTACTATGGTGACTAATGTAAGGTTTAGATATCCTGTGAGTATCTAGTACCGCCCTGATAATTCTTAGAATCGTTCTTCTATCGCGAGTGATTTTGGACAACATGCCTCACACCCTAATAATTCTGGAGATGAAACCCACACCGCGAGCCATAACTCCGATAATTCTTGAAAGTCATTACTCCCACCACGAGTGTTTTTTGGACATCATGCCTCACACCTTGATAATTCTGGAGACGAAACTCACACTGCGAGTCATTTGGTACCTCATCACACAAATATCTCATGAGTGTCGCCTCGATCACGATAATTCTGAAGATAAATCCCACACCGCGAGCGGTTTTTGACATCATGCCTCACACCCTGATAATTCTTGAGATAATCTCCCACCGGGAATCATATGAGGCCCTCATACTCATGTTTGCCCATATTTCATCACATCTCCCCCTAGTGTCTGTCCTTAGGTTCAATTATAATCATCACAACCTATAGCTATCTTACCCTACTGGACTTAAATCAACACACGAGAAAAACATTAGCCCATATTGGCTACTTCTCAAGTTTTATTTATCATAACCTGCTAGTCTCTAAGGGTCTCGCTCAGCCTCCAGAATCCAACATTTCAAACGGAGGTTATATAGGTTATCTTAACCTCAATTACACAATTCTTCATTCATAATTCATTTGATTTGTTCATACATTCATTTTAGATTTTCAATTTCAAATCTACTTTCTTAAACGTCGTAAGCTTCTTATGATAAAACTAAATATAAAGATTCTTCGTATTTCAGTCTCTTAACCATACTTTTATTTTACCACCAAATATCCCAACCATTTACTTCTTTCAATAATTTAATCCCAATGTAATTTTTCAAAGGTAGGTTCTAAATTTGTATTTCACTCCCAAATTTAAACTCATTTTTAACATAAACAAATACCCTCGAATTTAGACTACAAACTTGATTCATCTAGTACATTGTCTAATGTAACCTTTAATCTCCAAAATACATATTAAAATAGTGTAGAATTATTTTAAAATGTTCTAATAATATTCTAAAATATGTCTACAATTTCCTCCCATTTTCCAAACATGATAAAGCCCAAAAATAAATTTAAAAAAAAGGCAAATGAGTACATGTGGGATCGAACCCAGGCGCACAGCAAGCCAAACCTCAACCCAAGGTGCACCCAACAACCAATATGCCAACTCTCGGTTAGTAAAAAACTTCTAGGGTGTTATTCTTAAGTATTAAAACTCTGTTTCTACCTTTCTAAAGTTTCGATTTTGTATTCGCTATGCATAATTATTTTTAATCATTTCCAGAGAATAGGTTCCTTCACCATTAAGTTATCCTCTCTCTGCCTATAAATGCTAGGTCCCCTCCTCACTCTGAATGTAATGTCTTTTTCTCCACCTAAACCCTAGCTTTTCCATCTTCAAGTGACTAACTAGATCGTCGGGGGGTATGTCACCGAGATCTCTCCCGACGTTTTTAGGCCTCTTGAAAGTGTCACGGTCGGCCAGCCACCAGTAGCACTTTCGCTTATGCTCCTCACGAGATCCCCATCTCAGATCCAGATCTGCAACTAAGATCTGTCTCAGATTTGTCTCTTCCACTATAATTAACAGGAACTCACATCTGTTGCTCCCACCAAAAAACAAGCAGCACCAATTATACAACTACAAGTTTAGGTAATCTTTCTACTATGATTCGTAGTTTCACTTCAATTAAAAGTGTGTTTAATCAAAAATATTTTTTCAAACTACTAATTTTAGTATTTTTCTCGAAGCACATAAAATGTTTCGTTTAGCTTTTCAAAAAGTGCTTTTACTTACCAAAAAAAAATTGAATTTAAACATAATTCTTTGTAACAGTACTTTTGGTACTAGCATTTTCGCTGAAAGCACTTTTCGTTCACAACAATACCGAGAGTTATAATATATCCTACTATATGCAAAAAAACACTCATACGTTGCACGTGCTAATAATCTAACCTCCATTCAGAGTCGCCATAAAGAGAGTAGTAATCATAACTGATATCCTCCTTCTTCACCCAATTCGCCATCAAATCCGCAATCGATGTAAATTGTTACAGGTCCAATCCAACCCGGTGGTGGATCTTTTCCGTCAACGCCACCATCGTCGACGATTGAGATGGCAGCCATAAAATCAACACAAAAGAGAACAAAAAGGAAAGAGAAGAGAAGCAAGATTCAATTCATTCATTCATGTTCTGAAGAAACGGATTACAATGGGGTTTTAATGTTCTCACACTCCCGAGATTCTCTTACGCATAGCCCGTTCACAGCCCATGATACAAACAAAAGAAACAATTCGAAACTCTGCCGATAACTACCCACACTGCAGATAGGGACTTTATTACAAAATGCCTACTACTTTTGCAAATAAACCCCCATAAGAAATATATTCTCTAAGGGACTGATACTTAAACTTGAGGATTGACACTTAAAGATACAATTCTTCAGCAGAACTGTATCAATCCTCCCCCTTTAAAATGAGCATCCATACCTTTCTTGCAGTTAAGATGGTAGATGGAGAAGAATAGGCCTCAGATGTCACCCAAGTGCAATGTATAACATATATACTAAACAAATAAAGTGCTCCAACGAGATAAACCATGGTAGCATATTTTGGAAAGGAGCGATTATAACCTTCTTTAATTATAAGCTTGTGTGAATGGTAACCTAGAGCTCCTGCATATATCACTTGCCCACCCCTCTCCATTAAGAGCAGCTGATAAAAAAATTCACACATATCAATACTTGGTTTATGGATTGGGCACATAATGGTTAGCCCACTATTTACCGTAGTCCTCATTGTACTCATAACATTTGCTGCAACTCTAGCATGAAGAGGATGTTGGTTCATCCATGGAGATTATTGATGGATTTGCCACTAATTCCACAACAATTGTGAGCCTCTTCGTCTCTTCAGTTGTCAAACCATCTACACCTGGAAGGCCGACTAGAGCATCTCTCAACCAATCAAGCTCAACTAACTGCATGACTTCCTCCACGAACATCTTCACCATTTGCTGGTCTATTTCTACTCGAGCGAAAGTGTCTTGCTTTTGTACTATACCTAGAGATACATCCTTCTATATAGCCTCCTGCCTTCCTTCCAGCCAAGGCACCATCATGTTGCCTTACCAACGCCACTAACCCCAAGTAAAGTCATGAGTAAACCCAATTTGAAAGCACCACTCACACCACATAGAAGTCGGAGACATGTTTCCTTGATTCGTTGAATCTTCATTTCTTGAGCAAATGCGTAGGACAGAGAAGACTACATCCTTGCAGCTCTTTCCCTGTAGAAGATAGTCCTCTCAATGCCAACAACAAGCTGCGACAACATAGTACATGTGGCTCCAAGGAAGAATACAGAGGGATATATGCCTCCTAACAGACTTAACACGCCCTGGTTCTTGTTTATCATCGTAGCTGCATTCCAAAAGAGGATACCAAAAAGATTACCATACAAAGTACTAGTGAGCATTGTATTGTGGGTTTCTCCCATACGACCGGTGTTGCTTCCAGATACCAGCAAAGCATTGAGTAAGAAAACTGTGAGCATAGCATATGTGGTAGTGAAAGAATGTTCCTTGGAATCATGTCCAGGTATGATTAACCCAATGAGATATTGGTTTTTCTGATATACAGTGGAGTTGTAATAAAGTACAGCAAAATCCGCACTGAGGAGGGCCTCGACCGAGAAGGAACTGATCACTTGCATCCATGTAGCAGCGCATTTTGCCAACAAATAATTTTTCTCCTATAGACTCTTTCCTTCAATACTTACAGCAAGCTCTCTGACCTTGTTAATGGCCAAATTCCCTTCAACCTTGTAACTTCTAATAAGATCTTGAGAATGAACAATATTGTTAGGTTTCAATTGTAGTCTCAAATCAAATACACAGCAGAAAATTACAAAGAAATATCGAAACCTAGCCACGGATCCATGTGAAAACCATAAATCGTGTTTAGGAGTTATACCTTGAAGATGGATCAGCTATCTCCACGGTATGTCGATCACAACACTGCAATATTGCGGTACCTCTACGGTATCCACACGAACAGATCAAATCAAGCTCTCCTTCACGCTACGATGCTAGCTGCGGGAAGGGGATGTTCCTTACGATCTCTCTCTCTCTCAATTTCTGTGACGGCTAGGATTTTCTCATGTAACCCTTTTCCACATATCGGTATCATATATATTGCTGCAGAAAACCAAACTTAAGAGAGTAATGAGGTTGTTGGACTCACAATCTGACCTGGTTCAGATTCGTGTGTGGGCCTTTGAACTTTAGTTAGCCCATTTAATCTAATTGAATTCCCAAACAATGTCAGGAGTCCAAGTCTTACTTGGATCCCCAATTAAATTCATCTTATGATTTTTTTTCTTAATTCCGATACATTCTAAGTGTGTGACCCTGTAGGTTCTCATTACGTTGATAATAATACTAAAATCATATTCTAGTATTACAAATAGTGAGCGGTATCTAGCAATACATTACTGCTACTCAAGTAACGGTAATGTTAGTGATTAGACATAACCTATCCATGACCAATGTTACCATGTAGTCTAGTCTCTTTATCCAGATATCTTAATTGATCACAAGGCATAGAGCATGTCACCCTTGTATAGTTCAATTTTTGGTTTCTTGATGTCCGAGTAGACTTACTAAAACAAACGAGTCAAACAAATGAGCTCAATATCTCATATTGACTCATTTGAGCATGACCATACATTTTCCAGTCTCATTCAATCAAAAGGCTCATAGATATCACTCCTGTTATGTAAGAAGGACAAATCCTATCTAAGTCACTCACATCCCTCCGCATGATTTGTAGTATATCCAATAGTCAACTTTACAATCACCTTATTACAGGAAACGTTTGATGAAATTAAAATATATAACCTCTCATGTAGGGAACTGTAGTGACTTCAAATCAAAGAACGACATACACCATGGTCACTGTGAGAACCGCTTATGACACTCATGTAACGATCTATGCAATGTTCTCATGGTGGGTCAGTCCAGTACATTATTACTCTAATATGTACCCATGTGAAGACTTGATATCTCATATCCATGACCCGTGAAATATGGTCATCAGTCTATGCACATACTAGTCTCTATGTATTATTCTTAACCTAATTCACAATAAAACTTGACTAGGGACATTAGAATAGTGTTCTGATTACAACCAATAGGATCTCACAATCAAGTCATGCATTTGATATTCCATGGTATTGAACCTACTATTCTAAGGACTTTATTATGTCCATTTAATCACAATAAACAACACAATAAATGAAATGCCTCATATATGAAATAAATATTATGATACAATGTAAACTAGTAATTTCAATACACAACTGGCCTCTAGGGCATACACCAACAAATATCACCAACAACAAGATCAAATATTGAAACCTTAAATCTCTTACAACTCTATTAACCTCCAGGTGTATATTAGAATTTTTTCCCAAAATGCCCCATTTTTGCAAAGTTTTTCCCAAACCGCCCTACTTTTTTTTTTAATTCCCAAAGCACCCCACTCGGTCTCTCAAAGACCGAGTCTAGTGCAAATAGACTCGGTCTTTGAAAGACCGAGTCTTGCGCTTTGAAAAATCAAAGAGCAAGACTCGGTCTTTCTAAGACCGAGTCTATTTGCACTAGACTCGGTCTTTGAGAGACCGAGTCTTCACTCTGCACGTTTTTATAACCGCAGATCCCCTTTCTTTCTTCTTCTTCTTCTCGACTTTAACCTATTCTATTTCTCTAACCCATCTTCCTAAATCTAGGGCGACCTCCTACCCACCAAATCTAATCTTAATCTAAATATATACACCAATATCTTCCTAACCCTCTAACCATCTCCACTATAACAACCCAAAACCCTTATTTTGAAAGATCCATTTTTCTGATTTTTGCTAAATTTGGAGCGGATCGCAACTTCAACTCTTTTAACGAAATCTATACGGCTCTGTTCCTGACGCTTGTGAAGGTATGATGAATATTGGCCTTTAATTTTCTGAAATTTGGTATAGATTTTGTTTGCGTTTAGATAATAACTCGCATATTTTAATAAATATACCTAGGTATGGATCTTGAGATTCCTATTTGGTTATACTTTGGTGGTGAAATTATTCTTGATCCAAAGATTGGTAGTAGTTATAGTCATTTGGAACCGGAAATAGTTTGGGTACCCCGTACCATTACATTTGAAGAACTAGTTGAGAAAATCTATGAAGTTACTAATTGGGATAGGAATGAATGGAATGCGAAAATTTTAGCTCGATACGCAGCAGGAAGAGGAGGTGTTCAGTATTTTATGACAGTACCCGTACCTACTGATAATGCGCTGAAGTCATTGATTGCTAGGACATTTGATCCAAATTGTGCTTGGTCTGTATTAGAGTTATATATTCAGCAAATTCGAGTTGTAAATGCTCAGCCCCATGATATCCCCAGTGCAAGCTTCATACGGGTAGTACCTACACAGCAGTCGAGGCCTAACCCCGATCAATCTTCACAATCAAATCCGGTATCCTCACAAGAGAACACCTTCACAAATACAACAATTCCGGATTCTGTAAATGTTGAGCTGCCACGCCAACCAAGCCCCGTTCCTGACTCTGTTCCAAATGACAGTATGTTTGAACTCTTTCAAAATGCAGTGATTAACAACAGCTTATTAGATGATGATGAAGAAGAGGAAGAAACAGACGATGATGAAAGTCTAGAAAGTGATGATGGAGAAGAAGATGATGATGTAGCTAATGTAAATCCTTCGAACAATAGTTCGAATGAAGTGAGAGCTATTGATAGGTATGCTAATGTTAACGCTCATGTTACGGAGGAGATGGCTGAAGCTGCTAGAGTACCCCCATTTCCACAAGAGTCTTCTGGTTCATCCAATGTAGACGAATTTTACATTGGACAGGAGTTTGTTAGTAAAGACTCCCTTCTACATGCTGTGAAGGTGTATTCTATCAAGAAACATCGTGAATTTGTCACATTGAAAACATCACCGTCACTATACACTGTTAAATGTAAAATGGCACCTAGAAAACGTACAATAGAGGAGATCGTACAAGGTCCCCCAGGAGTAAGTGACGGTGGATGCCCTTGGAGATTACGAGCTATTGTTCCAAAAGGAGGGAGAAATTTTGTGGTGAAGAAGATAGTCGGCCCGCATACTTGTACGAATCCCACGTTGAATCAAGACCACTGCAAAATTGATGCTAACCTTGTTAGTAATTTGATTATGGGTGTGGTGAAGAAGGATATTGCTGTATCACCGGGGGCAATTATTGAGATTGTGAAAATAGAATATAATTATCAGATTTCATATAAGAAAGCTTGGAAAGCAAAACAAAAGGCAATTGAGAGGTTGTACGGTACCTTCGAAGAAGCATACACGAAGTTGCCTTTTCTACTAACAGCAATTCAAGCAGCAAATCCAGGTACCGTTGTCCACTGGGACAAATTTGAGTCTAGCCCCAGTGAGGAAACATTCAAGGGAGTATTTTGGGCATTTGGTCCTTCGATTGAAGGTTTCAAGTCTTGCAGACCGGTTATTAGTGTAGATGGAACTCACTTGTACGGTAAGTACAAGGGTTGTTTGCTAATTGCTGTTTCCCCGGATGCGAATGGTTGCTTATTTCCTTTTGCATTTGCATTGGTTGATGGAGAGAGTATAAACACGTGGACTTGGTTTATGACTTGCGTCCGGCATTATGTCACCGATCGCACTGAGTTGTGTGTTATCTCGGATCGTCATGCTGGTATATTGTCTGCTATGGATTTGCAAAACGGTGCTTGGAACGAACCGAATGGATTTCATCGTTATTGCATGCGTCATTTTGCCACAAATTTTTTTAGTAAATTTGGTAGCAAAGCATTGCGCAAGAAGGCCAAAAGTATAGCTTGTCAACACCAACCCAAAAAGTTCATGGCCAAACTCGCCGAACTTGAAACCGTCAATGTCGAGGCGGCTAACTGGTTGAAAGAGAAACCGGTTCAGAAATGGGCACTTTATGCAGATGAAGGTCGACGATATGGAATGATGACTACGAACCTGTCAGAATGCTTCAATTCAGTACTGAAAGGAGTCCGTAGTTTACCAGTAACTGCAATTGTTGAGACGATTTTTTTACGTCTCAACTCTTACTTTACTACTCGTCGACAGGAAGCTAATAAGCTATTATGTGAAGGGAAAATTTTTGCTAAACGAGTACAAGATTTAATTGATATTCGCCGTGAAAGAGCAAATCAACATGTGGTCACAATGTTTCATCATCAGCCTGGAATTTTTTCCGTCAAAACTGGTATACGCATGGTAAATGGAGAACGGAAGGGTGGGAACTTGCACACCGTGAATTTGGGTACGAAAATATGCACATGTATGAAGTTTCATCTATATCATATTCCCTGCTCTCATGTAATGGCAGCCTGTGCATATCGTGCAATCGATCACAAGCCTTATGTTGATAAATTTTACCTTATCACGTCATTAGCACATACTTGGGCTCCTGTGTTCAGTCCTATTCTAGATGAAGCATATTGGCCTACTATCGACGGTCCACGACTTGTACCAGATTCTAGTTTGCGACGTTCACGGAAAGGCCGGCCTAAATCCACGAGAATACGCAACGATATGGATGTGAGAGATAGTTCTAGCAGGGGTACAAGAATGAAATGTTCAAGGTGCGGGTTGGAAGGACACAACAAGCGTCGATGTACTAACATAGCATCTCAAAACAATTGAAATTTCATTTTGTGTTTCCTATTGTGTTTGTAATATTTATTTCGAAATGAACACTTAGTTTGGATAGTTGTGGTGAAGTGGTTGTTTAGTTGTGGTGAAGTGAGTCTTGTTGCTGAGGTGTGGTGAGTCTTGTTGCTGAGTTGTGGTGAATTTTGGTACTAAGTTGATTTGTTGTTTGGTATTTTGAAGTGGTTTATTAGTTGTTTTGTATTTTGGTACTAAGTTGGTCAAGTGGAAGAAGCATATTGATCAGTTTTATATTTTGTTGTTGTGGTTTGTTGTGATTTTGTTGTTGTGGTTTGTTGTGATTTTGAGTTGTTGGATGGGAATATTGAGTTGTTTGTTCAGGTATTTGAAGAAGAGGTGGTTGTTTTGCAAAGTATTTAGAACACTCAGCATTTGGCTGTAGCAAAAAAAAAGACACAGCAAGAAGACTCGGTCTTTGAAAGACCGAGTCTTGTTGCTGTGTCTTTTTTTTGGTATCAGACTCAAGACTCGGTCTTCCAAAGACCGAGTCTAGTTGTTCTAAGCTCGGTCTTTGGAAGACCGAGTCTTGATTCTGATAAACTCCAGAGCCCAACAAGCTCTCTGGAAGATTGAAAACAACACAGTCGGTCTTTGAAACACCGCTCTAAAAACACCTAGACTCGGTCTTTCAAAGACCGAGTCTTCAATCTGTGAAGTTTTGATTGAAGACTCGGTCTTTGAAAGACCGAGTCTTGGTGTTTTTAGAGCGGTGTTTCAAAGACCGACTGTGTTGTTTTCAAACTTCCAGAGAGGTTGTTGGGCTGTGGAGTTTATTAGAATCAAGACTCGGTCTTCCAAAGACCGAGCTTAGTACAACTAGACTCGGTCTTTGAAAGACCGAGTCTTGAGTCTGATACCAAAAAAAAGACACAGCAACAAGACTCGGTCTTTGAAAGACCGAGTCTTCTTGCTGTGTCTTTTTTTTTGCTAGAGCCAAATGCTGAGTGTTCTAAATACTTTGCAAAACAACCACCTCTTCTTCAAATACCTGAACAAACAACTCAATATTCCCATCCAACCACCTCTTCTTCAAATGCCTGAACGAACAACTCAAAATTCCCACCAAACAACTCAAAATTCAATCTCTTACCAAATTCTACAAAATCACAACAAACCACAACAGAAGATTAATAAACTGAGCACTGATAAACCATTATACCAACTTAGCACCAAAATTCAACCGAGGTACTAAAATACAAAACAACTGAGGTACTAAAATTTCACATTCACTTCACCACAACTCAACAAAACTCACTTCACCACAACTCAACAACCACTTCACCACATTGGTAAGACCACCACAACAAACCACAACTCTCTACCACATCTACATCACAACCACATCTCAACAATATTGTTAACGTCATCTTCACGAACACATCAACAATATTAATAACTTCATCAAACCAGAAAAGAACATTTTAAAAAAATGCTACAAAATCAGTATAATGTAAAATATTAAAACAATATCAATAAACAATCTTAATCACAAAATAATGCTACAAAATCACAATAAACAATCTTAATCACAAAATAATGCTACCAATATCACCACTCCAACTAATTCCCAAAACTGAGCAATTTTAATAACTTCATCAACTACCAATATCACCACTCCAACAATCTCAACCACATCAACAATTTTAATAATTTCATCTCAAACAGAAGAACATTTCAAAAATACTACATCAACACAGCTACAACATCAGCAACCAAGTTAAAAAAATAAAAAAACTACATTAAAAAAAACTACATTAAAAATTACTACATTAAGAGTACTACATTGAAAATACTACACTAAAAAAACCACAAAATCAAAATAATTAAAAATATTACATCAAGGGTCCGGTGTGAAGTAAACTGGGGGTCTCCTGTGTCGTCTAAGACGATGGGGAGTTGCCTGTGTCAGTGCAGACAACGGGATCTCCGGCTCTTCTTCAATCTCATCCCCAACGAGCTGTTCTTCATCACCTTGTGCTTCAATATCAGGGTCAGCTTCTTGTTCGTGTTCCGAATCACTTCGATGTTGAGGTGGCGGCCTATGAACAGTTCTCTTTCGTCGTTGACCGGTACGACCGCTGGTTCGATGTGTGGGGGTCCTAAGTATCGCATCTAATGTTGCGCCCTCCCCCACAAGATCAGCTTGTGCACGGCAACACGATAACATCTCCCGTACAGTAACCTTCGTCTGATCGGCGATGTTGCTATTTAGCATATGAGCACATTTCTTGGCAAGGGACCAAGTCTGGGTCAACTGAGAAACATGAAAGGTTGAATTAGATGCACATAAATATATAAAAACATATTGATATATAAATTTTGAAAATTTAAAACGAAACATTAAAACTTACAAAGCCACGAATAGTGGATCCCTTTGGTTGGTACATCGGCAACCTCACCGAATGCTCATCTACTGGTTCGGTCCCTGGTCGACGTATCGGTACAACGACTCCGGCAGGAGCCTGCAACGGTGGGAAAATGAACCGTCTAGTGACTCTCTCGTACCAAGACAAGTACACACCATGCAAGGAGAGGTCAAAAGGTGGGGTGTCAACGATGATTTCTTCGAAACGATTAATGTTCCATCTCTGAACGTATTCGAAGAAGCAAGTGGCCCAGTTGTGTCCCGGTGTACGGCCCATTCCAGTGATGTTATGCATCTCGGCATTGAATGGCACGGTAACTGGAATCCCCTGGTGCAGACCAAACTGCCGTAAGACCCTATCGGGGTAGTAGAACTCAACAACCCCAAAGTTGATTAGAGGTGCTTTCGTGAGCCACAAATTACGCCTGAACGTACAGATAGGTGGCAGTCGAATCAATCGCTCCTCTGTGTACGGGGTCCACACCACACAGTCGGCGGCCAACCTGTCCAACTCGTCGCGGTAGTATGTCAAGCACCTGTTGGGGTTGGCCGTCCATGTCAGTTTTCCTGTCCAATACACACCAATCGGAGGTAGCATGTCTATATCTTCAGAAAGAACTCTCCAATGTTGGGACTGGATCCGTACAACGGGCCGACCTACGTGAATCCGTTCCCAACTCCATATCTGCAGTAGAATTAGAGGTCCATTCATCTGGTTCGAACCTATAGTGCACAGACACAGACTCCGATACAGTGCCGATAGAATTGCACTGCCCCAACTGAAACGGCCGATCCTACCTATATCGGCGATTAGGGGCAAGAACATCAGTGCTACGGTATTCCCGGTCGAGTTTGGAAACAGGACCGTGCCGAATAGCGTTAGAACATATGCCCTAAAGTAGCACTCCACCTCCGCTGCAGTTGAAGCGTCATTCAATCTATCTTTGAACGTATCCTTCAACCACTTTAGGCGGATAAATTTTCCATTTATCGCGCCAGCTTCCACTTCAACCCCTAGGAACTCCTCCACGAGATACACGGGATCGAAGTCCATCGATCCTGTCACTGCCTCTCCATCGATTGGAAGACCGGTTAGTATAGCAACGTCTTGTAAAGTCACCGTCATCTCCCCGACTGGCAGGTGAAATGAGTGTGTCTCGGGCCTCCATCGTTCAAGCAGTGCTTCGAGAAGTGGACGATCGCACTTGATGGATGTCATCATGGAAATACCGTAGAACCCACAATCTCTGAGCATCTCGTGTATGCGTGGGTGCACAGGTAGCGGATGCCCAGTCCTAAAACGGCACTCCGTAGCCTCGCCGTTCCAAACATACTGCGATCGATGCATCGGCTGGAGAGTGAGAAGTGAAGGGTCGAGTGGTCCGGGGCCTACAGGAGGGATGTATGACGACGAAGGGCCCGCCTCATTTGGATTGAATTCAACCTACATAACAATAACAATTACATCAGTAAACCAAAATATAATACAATTCTATTAGAATCAACATTTAATTACTTACATTAGTAGCATCGGTAGAAGCACGACCACGTCCACGACCACGACCACGATCACGGCCACCGCGATTACGTGGAGGTCTACTACTTTCTCCTACCTCCATGTTACCCCTTGTGCGTGCCATTTACAATAGAGTACAAATCCTACAAGTTCAACAAAAATGTTATTAACTACACAAAAGCTAGATATAAAAACAAATTATATATAACAAAGCCGTTCATTCTCTAATTTTAGCAAAAAACTAGAGTATAACAAATTCAACAAATTCTATACATAACCTAGACTCTATAAAATTCTAAAAAACTAGATTCAACACATACTATATGGAATTCTATACAAAATTGATTCAACAACAAAATTCTATTCAACAAGGTTTCAATAACTCTATCAACTATTTCAACAAAATTCTATACAAAATTGAACTCTTTTAACTCTATATTCTTTCAACTCTTTCAACAGAATTCTATTCATTCCAACTTCAACTCTTTCAACTCTTTCTTTTTGAAAATCAATAACTCAACAAAATTTGGGTATTAATACTAAAAATAACTCAACTATTTCTTCAACATATACAATCATCGTCGAAGTCTTCCCATATAATATTATGCTTATATCATTATGCTTATATCATTATAAACACCATAATATTTCAGTTTTTTCCGACAGAATTAACACACCCAATGCATCCATCACCATCATCATTGAAACTCTAAAAGACCTTAGCCCTGTGTGGCACATACTGATAGTTCAAATATCAGGAAGTGCTCACTATTTCTTTTTGAACATCAATTCAACTAATGCTAAGCATCAACACTAACTCTTTCATTTGAAACATCAATGCTAAGCAAAATTAACAGTGAAAATAACATCAATAAACTAATCTACTTTGTCAACAACAAATCAAATTCAACTAATGAACTTCACAATAGCATCAACACTAACACAAATTTTGCTTACGAAAAGCTTCAGAAATATACCTAACAAGTAGGAGAATCCGAACACGAAGACGAAATTGGCGAGAAGAGCAAGATCCTACAACCGAAATCTTCCAATTATGGGTATTCGGGGTTTAGGGTTTAGAGAAAGAATCGATTTTGGGGAAGAGGATTTTGTAAAATCGAAAATGAATTAAAGAGTAATTGGTTTTGGGAAGTTCAATATTCGATTAAGAGAGTAATCGAACGGAAAAGTAGGGATTGCGAGGGATTCGTTGAGGGAAAGAGCGAAAAGAAATAAGAATCGAAAGTGAAGAAGAAGAAGAAAGAAAGGGGATCTGCGGTTATAAAAACGCGCAGAGTGAAGACTCGGTCTCTCAAAGACCGAGTCTAGTGCAAATAGACTCGGTCTTTGAAAGACCGAGTCTTGCTCTTTGATTTTTCAAAGCGCAAGACTCGGTCTTTCAAAGACCGAGTCTATTTGCACTAGACTCGGTCTTTGAGAGACCGAGTGGGGTGCTTTGGGAATTAAAAAAAAAAAGTAGGGCGGTTTGGGAAAAACTTTGCAAAAATGGGGCATATTGGGAAAAAATTCGTGTATATTATGCTTATTCTCATTTAGATTTCAAAAATGAAGTGACTGTCTTTACTCACTGATAGCTACAACAAGTATAACAAGAATAGCAGTGAAGGTAACGCCCTCCATTATACCATCCTTCTTTGATCACGTGATTCTTCTCATTACGAGTAAGGATGACATGGACCTCTTTAGTGTTGTACCCCCAAATACCCTTATCCACAGTAGCACGAAAAAATATTGCATGAATCACCATATGATTCACATGATTCATATTGAACTTCACTTTATGCTGACTGTAACTATACCTTGCTGTAGCTACATTGCCAAAATGTTTTGCCAATCTCTCCTGCAACTCCTCTTTGTTGTAGTCAGAAGTGTTTACCTCCATTGCAATGTAGTTGGAAAAATGATTCTCTATCTAGCATAGCAGCAATCCATGATTAATAAGACCAAGTTCAACCAAGAAGCTAAAATTTGAAGGAAGAAACACCAAATCAGGAACAATCATTGCCACAGTTTCATCGCTTCTACAAGTAAGCTTTAAGTACTGCAGTGTAACATGATCCGCATGGTAATACCCCACTGTCGCCCTTTCCTTCCCCACTGTTTGCCTTCGCATGTGAAAACCCTCTTTCTTAAGTGGACCTTGACAGTCCCCTCCATTTTCCTCAGTCTCATAATTTGCAGCATGAACATTAGAGTCTCCATTTGTAGACGCAATCCTCTTTTCTTCTGCTTCCATACCATTACCATAACTTCCTCCTTCATTCAGCTCATCAACCACAATGTCTGCATCGTCATTACTTGGCTTCTGTCCTTCCACAACATCAATTTTATCACCAGTCTTTTCTACGACATCACCCCTTTCATCACTTGACTCTTCAGCATCCCCTTCCACATACCTAAACACGTCATTCAGCACATAAAACCCTTCATCATGCGGTGCCAGAAAGAACGACTGTGTAAAGTTCTTCTTCACCGAATCCTTCCCTGTCAAACGCTCAGTCACCAATACAATTACCCCACCATTCAATGACTCTTGTGTGTCTATAGTTGTTATTTCAGCTCTTAGTCCACCACACCCCCTTGACAATATGTTCTCATTGACCACTTGCCTAGTGTTGATAGAGCTCATACAGTTTTGTTGATTGACCTCCACGTAGAACCTATACACTGTCTGTCTCTGGCGATTGGTATAGTGTGCTATAATATTGATGCACCAATTCATTCCCCACCACTTGAGCAGAGAACGGAAATTCATCTGCAACGGTTTGCTTAGGCACCACTAAATCACGGGGGTTTGAGGCAACGAAGAAGAGGAATCATTTGATCGAACACTTGGTGTGTTGCTGGAGTTGCTGGAACTGGATTTGGCTATATGCGAAGGAGAAGTTAAGGATGTGACGAAGTGATGCTGAGGTGTTATTGGTGGTACATTTGCTGCCTGGTTCTCCAGGGGATTCTATCGAACACTTGGGGGGTCGCTGATAGGGTCTTGGCGAAGAGTAACCAGCTCCATACAACCGAAAAGACCCACCTTCATGGAAGCCCTTCCTCGAATCTCGATGTTGGTAGGGAAGGGGAGTTGCAACTGGAGCTGTAAATGGCGGAGAAAGAGATGGGGATTCTGTTGGCGGCGGCAGAGTAGTCAGAGCGGGAGTGGCCGTGGGCGGAGAAGGTGCAGGCCAGGAACTGCCCGAAGTTGCCGAAGCCGATGACAGCGATGTTGAGTTTGGGGGGGGAAACAAGGAGAGCCGAGATTCTCGATCGAACGATTGGGAGGCATCCATGGAGCGGTTAGGGAGTAGACAGAGGCAGAGACGGCGGTGAAACTTCCCATCGTAGGTGGCTCTAATACCTTTGTTATAGGTCCAATCCAACCCCGGTGGGTGGTGGATCTTTTCCGTTATTGCCACCATCGTCAGCGATTGAGATGACAGTTAGGAAATCTCAACACAAAAGAGAATAAAAAGGAAAGAGAAGAGAAGCAAGATTCAATTCATTCATTCATATCCTGAAGAAAAGGATTACAATGGGATTTTAATGTTCTCACAGTCCCGAGATTCTCTTACACATAGCCCGTGCAGTGCACAGTCCATGATACAAACAAAAGAAACAATTCAAAACTCTACCGATAACTACCCAAACCACAGATAGGGACTTTATTACAAAATGCTTACTACTTTTGCTGATAAACCCCCGTAAGAAATATATTCTCTAAGAGACTAATACTTAAACTTGAGGATTGATATTAAAGATACAGTTCTTCAGCACAACTGTATCACACATATGTCTAACAAGAAACCATCTTTAGAAACCCTAAATAAAGTAAAGTAATTAAAGTTAATAAAAAACCCTGATGAATAAGAAATTGGTAGGTACGTGGCAAGTAATGAAGGAAGGAGACATTGACGGAGCTGCAGACGATGACGTCCACCCAGAACCACTACCCGGCGCCGAACACCGCGCCGGCGACGCCCGTTCAGGCGATCTCCCACGTTAGCGAGCAGTTGTTGTTGTCCATAATTTTGATCGTCTTTGATATGGAACTTGATGGTTGCGATTGGGGAAATTTTGTTATAGGGAGTTTGTACTCGAGGTGTTTTGATGTGAGTTATCACGGGCGCATAACGTGTTTCTTTCTTATACAAGACTCTCATTTATCTTTTTTTTTCTTTCCTCTATTTCTTATTTTCTGTTTGTTATTTTTTGTATCTAGTCTCATTTTTATCCTCTTTAAGGCATATATATATATATATATATATATATATATATATATATATATATATATATATATATATAGAGAGAGAGAGAGAGAGAGAGAGAGAGAGAGAGAGAGAGAGAGAGAGAGAGAGAGAGTAATGTGAGCCTCATATTTGTATGAAAAAATTTCCCTCATACAAAGTGATTATACTTACTTGGTGGGGCCCTTATGGAAGATCTAGTCCGTCCATCATTTTTATCATGCTAATAGATGTATGATAAACAACCGCCACCCGTAAGGGCCCTAACCCTGACCCGCACCCGGACCCCAACACCGCACCCAGACCCCAACCCCGACCCCAACCCTAACCCCAACCCCAACCCTACTCCTAATCCCTAACCCTTACCCTAACCCCAACCGCCACCCTAACCCTAACCCTGAACCCCAACCCTATCCCCAAACCTGAAGTGTGGACTATAACCCACCAAATTAGGCAAAAAACAGTAAAATATGAAATTTCATGAAAATAACACAAAACTGGGGACTATAAAGCCTACAATATGAGGTAAATATAAAATCTGACGAAAGTGATCGAAAATTATGGACTATAGCCCACAAATGAGACTAAAATAGTCAAATACAAATTTTCACAAAAATTGCCAAAACTGTGGACTATATAACCCACAAAATAAGGCCAAAACAGTAAAATACGAAATCTTATGAAAGTGATCGAAAACAATGTGCTATAGCCCACAAAATGGGGCAAATAAAAAATCTCACGAAAGTGGCCGAAAACTGTGCCCAAGCCTATAGAAATCTATCTCTATAGGCCTACCTACTTGGAGGTTTGGCCTTGGATGTGATGGGGTGAGTTGCTGCATGAAGCAGCATGTAATGTTGAGGTGGGGCCGGAGTTTGCTGACGTGGAAGAAGGGGGGGCTGATGTTGTATGTGCTTTGCACGTGCTTAGGAGATGTGGTGGTGTGTTTGTTCTTGGTCCCATATCGGTGGATTTGGAGGAGTTGTGTGAATATATATAGATTAGCCCGTGATCAAGGAGTACCTGAAAGCTATAGCACCTTTTGTGAGGCACGCCTGTGATAGGCAGTTGTTATGATTTGTTTTGTTCACGTGCGCACACGTGTAGTCGCTTGCACAACTAAGCGGGACTCGGGGCGTTACAATCAGAGCCTTACTTGAACCTCTCTCTCCTTCTTCCCCACAAAATCTTCCTCAATTTCGTAGTCATGACCAATGAAAACAATCAAGTTCTCACACCTAACACTCTATATTAGAATTCTTTTACTACTACTTAAATAAAATTCCGTCTTAGTGAAGTCTAATATCTTTTGCATTAGAACTCATCTTCTTGATCTAGCAACTATGTTGGAATTCTTTTACAACAAAAAATACTATATATATATAACAATATTGAATCCCTGTATCTTTTTCTTTGTTTTGTATCTTTAACGTTTTCTTTTGTTTTCTTATTACTAGTAGTTTACACGTGCGGTGCACGTTTTAATAATTTCAAAAAATAAAAATAAAAACTCTGACGTAGGGAGGATTTGAACCTAAAACCTCCTTTATATTAGTTATGTACGTGCATTGCACATGTTGGTAGAATGACAAAATGACAAATGACATTAAGGCCTTCTCCCATTATAATATTAGAGATTAGAGATAGAGATGTAAATATATTATATTATAGATAGATAGATAGATAGATAGATAGTAATTTACACATGTGATGCATGTTTAATATAAAAAAAAGAAAATTAAAGTAAAAAATCTGACATAGTGAGAACTTGAACCTGAGACTTCCTTCATATTAGTTATACACATGCAATGTACGTGTTGGTAGATTGACAAATAACACTAAGGCCTTCTCCCATTATAATATTAGAGATTAGAGATATGAAGTTCGCGTTTGTGCCTTTATCTAATGATAAGTAAAATGTACTTGAACCTTTTTTATCACTTAAAAAGTATTTGTTCAATAAAGCATAAAATTGTTATCAAGAATTCAATTGCATTTTTTTTCCCGATGTTATGAACTTGTGCATGGAAATCTGTGCATACATTGACATAGATCTCAATGCAAATATCCAAGCAATCATTAGTAGCCAGTGTCTCTGAAATCCGAACAAGTACCTCCACTTCTAGATCTGACCCCAACTGTACTACTTTCGCCTGCTCCCAAACCTCGACCACCTCTTGTTGGTTGTCACCATCTAATTTCCCATTCCCCTTAGGTTTGATCTGCTGTAATGTCCCCTCATACTCATCCTGCAACCTCAGCAACGCTTTGTCCAAAAAAACCAAATACCTCATGGCATCCAGCTCTGGTACAGCGCCTTGATCGCTCCCAATGTCTCCCTCAACCAGTGAATCCGCAACTGATCCGCTGCTTTTGTCCTGCTCAAGAACTCCACAACTTCTTGTAGCCTCTGGATTGCTGGCTCACACTCTGTTGTCACTGCTTCAATCCCTACATTGAGGCGGTCCACACGATCTACATACTTCAAAAGCTGACCAAGGCCGAGTCTGTTTGTCAACCATTCACACATAAGCAAAGTCATACGATCATATATACAGAAAAGTTGGTTTCAAAATTTGACTTTCTAAACTTCTTATGAATGATTGGAACTGTCTCGGCTAAATCTTTGAAGTTGTAAAAGGTTTGAGGAAAGTACACTTGTATTCTAACATGCTACCGCGGATTGAGGGCAAATTTTTTTTTAAAATGGGGTCAAAGAAATGAGATAAATGCAAAACAAATTGTAAGCCAATACCTATATGTGTGGAAAGAGATAACAATAATTTTTATAAAAAAATCCAAAATAAATAAAAGCACCCACAACGAGATTCAAACCTGGGTGCTTTGATGTCATGTAAAAATCTCTGTCATTGGGCTAAAACTTTGAAGTTGTAGAATGATTGAGGAAATTGCACTTGTGTTCTAACATAATAGCCATCTTCATCTTCTGAGAATCACAGACAAAGAAAATCTGCTCTTAATTACTATTTTTCCTTCTATGTATGTGTGTAACAGCCGAAAAATAAAGAGTATCACAAGATCTTTGAATTATGCAATCTTCAAATAAAAAATAAATATTAACATTTAACAGTGATGAGCATTCACTGAATTAAAAATTTGCCTACCCAAAAGTGACCAATCTATCTAATAGCAGACAGACAGACGGATAGATCTCTACTATTATAATGGGAGAAGGGCTTAGTGTCATCCGTCACCGGATGTCATTTTGTCAACACGTGCAGCGCACGTGTTGACAAAATGGCTCACTTTGGTAAATATTTTCGGAAGTAGACCAGTTTGGTAAATATTTTCGAAAGTGGATCAGTTTGGAAATTATTTTCTTTTTTCCCTTTTCATTATCCCTTCAATTTTTTCCACGTGCACGTGTGCACGTGTTGGTATTTTTTTTCCTTCTCATTCCCCTCCGCGTGCATCGCACGTGCATTATAGTTTTTTTTTGGGTCCTTTTCATTTCTCTCCACGTGCATCGCACGTGCATGATATATATAGATAGATATATAGATAGATAGATAGATAGATAGATAGATATAAGAAGTTTGCAATATCTCTATTATGGAGCATGTACGTACTTAGTGTTGTAATCATCGGATAGATAAAGGAGGCGATGCTGGAGGGACTCTTCAAGGGAGAACGTGTTGATGACTGAGAGGGCAGGAAAGATAGCACGATTGATGCACGAGTGGAGTGCCTTTGCAGCAATGGATTGGGCTTGTAACGGGGCAACAACATCTAATGCAGCACCTGTTGTTTTAACTTTCAAGTCCAACTGACATACAGTTATTGACGGAAGATAAATCTTTGGCTAGCTCAGATGAGGCAGTGACAAGAGGATGAGATCTGCTGGGGTTGCTTGGAGTTTAGACAAAGTAGCTGCATCATCTTCATCATCAGTTCAAATCCCCAAAACAACTCCTTTATTTATTTATTTATTTATTTATTTATTTATTTCTCTCTCTCTCTCTCATTCTCTTTCTATTTACACAGAAATTTATATTTTCAGATTTCAGGTTGGTAAATTTTCAGATTTTTTATGCATTTTTTATTGCTCACGTTACATTCAAAATAACAAATATCTCATAAACAGTTAAATTTCATCATTTTTCGCACTCACGAGTTCTAAGAAGTTGGATTTTACACCCCATTTATAATTATTCTTCAGCATATACTAATGGAAACAAGAACTTTTATTTACAACTAATTATTGTTTTACCATTCAAACTTGAGCTACATAATTGTTGTTTTACTGTTTACAAGACTTTCATATACTGTATCGTTCAAAAGACGTGTCGTAGCCACGTGTCCACGGGCAAATCTAATATATATATATATATATATATATATCTAATACTATAATGGGATAAGGCTTTAGTGTCATTTGTAAATTTACTAATTTGTAAATCTACCAACATGTGCAATACACGTACATAACTAATATAAAGAAGGTTTCAGGTTCAAACTCATACTATATCTGAATTTTGATTTTTAAAATATTAAATTTATTAAGACGTGCATCACACGTGTAAATTACTAGCATATATATATATATATATATATATATATATATATATATATATATATAATGGGAGAACCCCTTAGTCAGTAACCCAACCCGTGCAACGCACGGGTTGGATTACTTTGGTAAATATTTTTGAAAGTGGATCTGTTTGAAATTATTTTCTTTTTACTTATGGACTAACTTGGGTAAATATTTTCGAAAGTGGACCTGTTTTGTAAATATTTTCGAAAGTGGATCGGTTTGGAAATTATTTTCTTTTTACCCTTTTTCATTATCCTTCAATTTTTTCCACGTGCACGTGTATGATACTAGTCTATATATATGGAAAAAAGGGGTATGAGCAACTTGCTCATATAGTAAATAAGCAATTGATGATGTGGCATGTATGTGATTGAAAAATCATTAAAAGGGTTAGTTGTCCAATGTATCACATGCATGCCACATAATCAATTGCTCATTTACTAAATGAGCAAGTTGCTCATATCCCTTTTACCCTATATATATGTGTGTGTGTGTGCGCGCGCGCGTGCGTGAAGGATAGTACATTCAGAAGGACCATCTCTAGTTTGCATAGTTATATAAAACCCAAGGAGTCCGAATCGGCCAAAATTTTATTCGGAAATTCCAAGACAACATAGTTTGTGCAATTTTAGAAGATAATCTTCCGGGTAATCACAAATTATATTCATTTAAGTAATTCAGTTTTTTGTTTTTAATTAACTATGTAGTCGTCGGCTATATACCCAAAATACCTAAATAATAGAAAAGGTGAGTTGTAGTCGTTGGCTATATAATTTGGATTTTGGGTAAACAATATTCTGCTATATTTGGAAGCAGATATGAGTATTTGAAAAAAATAGCGGACGAATGATCTTTCATCTGTTTTTTTTTTATTGGACGGGAAATAATTTTCTGTCCGTTCGATTTTTTTTTTTTTTAATTCGACGGATGGGAAACCCAAGGAGTCCGAGCCGGCCAAAATTTTATTCAGAAATTCCAAGACAGCATAGTTTGTGCAATTTTATAAGATAATCTTTAGGTAATCACAAATTATTCTCATCTAAGTAATTCAGTTTTAAAAAACTGTCATCTATTAGTTGTTCCTAATTAACTCGAAGTAACACAAAAATTAGAAAGCTGCAGGCTTACAAGCATATGTCCAAAACCTTGTAAGCTTCCCAACAGTAACAAATGGATGAAGTTGACGAATCCAAACCAAAATAAAGAAATTATATTGGGGCCAAGCAGGAGAAATTAAATGTAGAGTGAGACAAATTTTTTAACTCCGATCGAAGCCATGCATGTTAAAATGGAATCTGCAGGCTCAATCAGCAAACAAACTTTTGTCGACTAAGAGATGACAAAAGTTTGAAACAAACAGAAATTAAGATACTTAAATCCGGCCAGCCATGTTCGTTTGTTTTCACCAAAGTCTAGATTCCTTTGGGCATGATTAGCAAGGTCATGAAAATTGAACTCAGGTTAGTGAGAGTGATAGAGTATCTTTATACGAGAGAGAGAGAGAGCTAGTGTTGTGACTTGATGTGACCTCGCACTGCTATACTTTTTATCTATGTTTGTCAAACTCATTAGAAGTTAAATGATGATAATTGTAGATTGAGATAATAAAAGACTCTTTAAAAAGATAAACATCATCTAGTCGAACGAACCTTAAAATTTGCCCAGTTCTCTTGTTTGTGAAAGATCAAAAATTCTCTTGTTTTTAATTTAATTTTGTGAACAAAGATCAGTTAGTTATCTTGTTGATCCATGGATTTGACTGAGAAGAAACATGAAATCAATAAACAATCTGCACTGTTGTATATACCCCCAAAGCCCATCCTATAATCTGTTTGTTAATATAAAGCCCAGCCCAGCCCAGCCCAGCTCATCTGAAACCCTAAACTAAATCCTACCTAGAGTAGAAAAATTTCAACCTCGGGGGGGCTCAGGTTATACTAATAACCCAATTATCAATCAAAAAGATCAAAATCAAAATTGATATGCTCCTCCTCCGCTGCTGCCGACGCCCTCCGGCGCGGGCCCACCTACCAAGCAGGCGGTGGTTCGCCCGCCTCTCTCCACCTCCTGATGCGGTGGCCGAACCGATGAAGGTGATCCGAGTCAGCAGCAACAACATAGCCCAACTGGGACCGCCCAAACCAGGTCCCATGCCACGTCAGCTCTTCTCCCTCCCTCCCTTTCATTCCTCTTCTTCGTCCTGCCACCATCCACTGCCTGGTCGGAAACTGGGACCCACATCCCGTGTCACTGCCATCACTTGGGTCAAGCATCACTTCGATCATCATCATCATCATCATGCCATCCAGTCCCATTTCAGAGATGGCCTTGTAAGGACTCAATTCATTCTTCTTTATTTTCATTTTCATCATAGTAAAAAAAAATGTTTTGTTCAATTCATTGCTAAATGGATGAAAAGATAGATGGATGGACAGGATCAGGATCAGGATCAGGATCTATTTCTCTTTAATATATATATATGTGTGTGTGTGTGTGTGTGTGTTCGTCTTCATTAATCCATTTATCAAGACTCAGGAGGGAGGGAGGGAGGGTATCTGTCATGTCATCTCCTCTCATCTCATCTGCAGTGCTTGTAACAATATTCTCTCTCACAACTAATACTAGGGACAAGATGGTTGATTTAACTAGTACTCTACTAAATTGACTTTCTAAGAGCATCCACGGTCGTTTGCTAAATTTCCATATTATCCATATTTTAGCAATCGCTCATCTGCAGTCTCGTTTCCTATTTATTCATATTTTGGCAAAATCACTACAGAAGCTTGCTATGTTTGAGAGGCGATATGAGAATATGCATATTATAGAGGACGGAACTTCAAGTTTCGTCCCAAATAAAAAAATAATTTTTTATTATATCAGACGGATCTTCAAGTTCTGTCCCAAATAAAAAATTAATTTTTTATTATAGCGGACGGATCTTCAAGTTCCGTCCCAAATAAAAAATTAATTTTTTATTATATCAGACAGAACTTCAAGTTCCGTCCCAAATAAGAAATTGATTTTTTTTAATTTTTTACCTTGGACATTCCGTCCCATTCATGAGAAGGAACTTGAAGTTCCGTCCCATGGTGTATATATATATATATATATATATATATATATATATATATATATATATATATTTTCGCCTCCGACGGATCTTCATGTTCCGTCTGAATGTTAAAATTATTAAAATATTCAATTTATTTATTAAAAAATGCGTTGATTTTTTTTTCCACGGGACGGAACTTAGAGTTCCGTCCGATCATATTTTATTTTTGATTGTTATATTATAGCATTTCACCACTATAACAAACTCCACTTTGCTATATGTATAATATATATTTTGCTATTTTTTTGCAATCACGACTTTGGATACTCTAAATTCACAAATTTTATTGCATTGATTGCTTACTTGGTGAACTAGGATTATCCTAGTTTGGTATGTTCCCTGAATCGCAGGGCGGGGTGGGGAGGAACTTTGTCGCAGGAATCACCATTATATTTTCATGATAAAAACAAGATAGTGTTGTGCAGTCATATTTATTATTTTCTCTTTTTTAGTGCATCAATTTTTGCTTCTGCAATAGGCTTAATCCACTGCGTACTGCTGGCATGCTAGTTAGAGCATCCACACTCATTTTTTTCTCAAATTTGGCAGAATGGCAAAATAAGAATTGGCAAAAAGATGATTTTGTTGCACTCGTCGTTTGCCCAAATTTGGCAATTGAGAAAAAAAAAGATGTTCCGTCTGACCAATTTTTATTTTTTATTTTAAAAAAAATAATTGGATGGACTTGGACTTCTCAAAAAAATTTGATGAACTTAGAGAGACTTGGACTTTGACTTTTAAGAAATAATTGGATCGATTTGGATTTGGATGTTGATGAAATTTTCCAATTTTAAATTATGGAGGGACAGAACATTTTGTTCCATCCCCGCCTTTTTTTGTTTTTGTTTTTTTAATCGGACGGAACAACTTGTTCCGACCGTTTTTTTTTGTTGTTGTTCCGCCCGATTTTTTTAAAAAAAAATGAAAAAATTATCGGACGAAATAGATCTATTTTTGAAATGTAAGAATTAAATTCCCTATATTTTGCAATTGCCAAACCAGTTCTCAAATATGAGAAGCTACTGTGCATCTTTTCTCAAAATTTGGCAAAATGAGAAACAGCTTCAGCGCCTCATTGCCAAAATATGGAAATTTTGGCAAAATGATAAACGAGTGTGGATGCTCTTACCATCTCTTTTATAATTAACTCTGTTGCTTCATTGTAACAAATTATAATAATCTAGTTTCCCTATAAAACCCTGTTAGTTGCTAGGCTTTTCTAGTACAAACTGTTTAAGTAATTAAACCTGGTATATTTGTCTCGTTGTGTGAACTCAAATACAATTTCTTGTTTGCCAACACTACAATCCGCTAAACTTTCTGTTTTTTCTTTGACCAGGTCTATGTGGAAAAACCAAATCATAATGGCTCACCTGAAAAGGCTCAACATCGCCTGGACTGCTTGAAGAAGGTACCACTTCCACATTTCCAACTATTTAACTTTCAAAGGTGCCTTTCGCTACCGAAGAATTTATCGCTAAATTCTTCTTTATAGAGAAGATCATCTTTCCAATTTGTAAGGGGGCTTTGACACAGGATGTTTATAGATTGTACTAACTGTGGCAGATTTCCTTTCATATAGGCATTATATCTTTAAGACAGCACATCTAATCATACTTAAAATTTCATGTTACTACGGATACACTGTTTGTGTTAATCAAAATGTATACAAAAAAATTCATCTCTTTCCTATATCTAGTGACTATGTTTTGCAGTTTGTTGCAGATTAAGCACAACGATATTATGCAGGCTGGCATGAAGATACATCTTCCAGTATCAGTTGCAGAGTCTAGAATAATTAAGAGATACGACACTATACCTACTGCAAGTTTGCACCCTAATGCTGATGAGATAGAATACATACAAAGACTTGTTGTCTACAAGGCAAATTCTTTTTCTCTCCCTCCCCTTTTGACCACCGATTTATGCTTTTTTCTGTGCTTATTGTGTATCTTAAATAACTTTTATCCCTACTGATACTCTTTCTATTTATGCATTGACATGAATGTTCTGATTGTGAAATTTCAGGATTCTGCTGTTATTATATTAAATAAACCTCCAAAAGTACCTGTCAAGGTTCGAGTTTATTAAAATAAAAAAATATCCCAACAATTTGTTCATTTTTTGTTCTATTTCTCTTGTTATATTATATACCCTCGTTTTATAGGGAAACTTACCAGTTCATAATAGCATGGATGTGCTGGCAGCAGCTGCACTTTCTTATGGAAACAAAGAGGGTCCTAAATTGGTAATTTCTGGAACGTTAGATTTTTCAATATACAAATTAGTTGGACTTCTCTTCCAATCCAGCCACTCGTCCACCTGAGGAACTTTATTTGCTTCAAGCCTGTAAACTTAATATATTGTAATTTACATCCACTCTGGACTATGAATCATGGACGCTTCTATTTATAATCTGGTTGTGTCAATTATATGTTAGAGAGGTGTGTGAGACACGCATCTGTCTACATGTTCCTTATATCTTTATAGTTTTTAAAAATTTTATACGTTGGCCTGTTGGATGTTCCGTTGAATCATGTTTGTGCCTGCATGTACATGTTCATGGTTCTTAGACTTTGAAGTCTGAACATTTGCAACTCACTAGCATTTGAGATCAGATTAGTTTGTCCTTGTCCCCTTCCCAAATTTTACTTAGTTCCAAACTTGAGAAACCAATTTTCTTTTTCTTTCCATTTGCAGTTTTCTTTCAACTCATTTTTCTTTTCCTTAATATTCTCTCAACTAACACCTTGATCTTAGTATAAGGTACAAGTTATATCTGATTTGATTGCTGTATTCCCTAATTTCACCATTAATGACTACCTAAAGATTTATAAAGACATTTCAACTATCTGTATTATAAGTCATTAGTTATTCATACTGTAGAGCTCATCTGCAACTTTTCAAACCTTACAATTTCTTTTGTAATTTTTCCCATCTAACTATTTGTTAATACCAGGTGCATCGATTTGATAGAGACAGCAGTGGCTTGCTATTATTGGGAAGAAGCCAAGAAAGCTTTGCTCGGCTTAACTGGCTGTTTAGTGACATTAATCTCGCTAAGACATATTCTCAGGTATGCACGGTTTTAAATGTTGGATATCGGTGTCTCTCAGCCTAGGAATTTGTGTAAATCGGGATATCTAAATTTGTCGGGTTGTTATGTGGGATAGAAAAATATATCCTAGATATGATCTACATGACATGTACATCCATTGCATTCTCAGATTTATCACATAAATAACACAAGTTATATGTGACTAAACGAATAAATGAACACACACGCATAGCACATTAATTTTATACAATAAATCATATGATGCCAAACATACATATGCAAGAACTAAAATGTAGCATAATAATATTGAAAAATCAACCAAAAGAAATGAAATATATAGATTTTAGAAATAAAAATCATTACAAAGTTTGGCATATCTAATGTGAAAGGAAAGAAAAGAACAATAACTTATAAGAATCCAAGCAAAGCGAAGTGATAGGCTCAATTGGGTTGGTATAGATAATGGTTTCATGATTGATTTGATTCAAACATGTACAACTAACCTTTTTGAACAGATATCACCGGCATATTTTGGGGAAAATATCGGGTGATATATTGGCCAATATCCGATATGTTCCCCAAACAACGTATACTAAATATATAAGTATATCGTGTCGGCTTACTCTCCAAACTGACCTATCCGATATATCGAGGATATTTAAAACATTGTAGGTATCTTAACAATACTTATACATTGTGTTCTTTAACTTCTTCTAATCTACTAAGATTATACCTCAGTTTATCATTTTTTAGATCTTACCTTCATGTTAACCTTGACTTAGGCAAGCTCTTTCATGTATTTAATCTTAGAATTTAATTTATAGAGAACCCTGAGGCCGTACTACCAGTGTCATCCTTGTTTAAATGAGAATAATTTGTATTGCTTTGAGTAATACAAAAAATGTGGACAGCTTTTCTAAATAAAAAATCTCCATGCTTCTAAACTGCACAGGTCTGGAACAATGCTTGTGAAGCAACAATGCAGAGGTATTGGGCATTGGTTATAGGCTGTCCTGAAGAAAAGCAAGGCATTATTTCTGCTCCACTTTCGAAGGTATCTTCCACAATTTTTAATTCAGTTTGCATATTTTCCATGCTTTGATTTCATTCATGATATCTAAGCATAGGAAGTTCACCATTTAATCGAGTACACATTTTTTCATTCAATTTGCATATTATCCATGCTTTAATTTCATTCATGATATTTAAGCATGGGAAGTTCCACCAGTTATCTGATTGCTTGGTTCCTTATATTCCTTTGTTAAAATGTTTCTTTAGCTTTTCCTTAATGATGGGACAATGGAAAGAGTCATTCTGGCTCATCCTTCAGGCACGGACAGTTCTCAAGAAGCTGTCACTGAATATCGTGTTTTGGGACCCACCATTAATGGTTGCTCATGGTTGGAGCTGCGTCCGCTTACGGGTAGGAAACATCAGGTAGTTATGCTCAGACTCATTAAGAAAATTCAATGAACTTTATACGTGGTAAGATACTGTGTTAACTGGAGGTTAGGTTTGTTGCTGGCTTTGGATTTTGTAGTGTTCATTATTCATAAATATCTACTGAATATTCTTTCCTGTCTCATTCATGTTCTTTTAACTCTGTCTGTAATCTTCCTTCCTCATGGACTACATATGATAGACCAATTATTTTATGTTTATATTCAGCTCCGAGTGCATTGTGCTGAAGCGCTGGGCACCCCAATTGTGGGAGATTATAAATATGGTTGGTTCGTACACAAGAGATGGAAGCAAATGCCTAGAGTAGACTATGAACCATCATCTGGATCACCATACAAGCTGCGAAGACCAAAGGGATTGGATGTTCAGAAAGGAAGTGTGCTATCCAAAGTCCCGCTGCTTCATCTCCATTGCAGGGAGATGGTGATCCCCAACATTGCAAAGTTTCTCGGTAATTCAGGTGAATGGCATGATGAGGGCAATCCATGGTCCTCTGACAAGTGTAGTGTTCTTCGGTTCGTAGCACCATTGCCTTCCCATATGAAGATTAGTTGGAATCTCATGTCGTCTTACTTGGTCTGAATTGGGTGAAGACACCATTTTGCTTCTGCTTGATCTCTACATTCCGACTTCATTTAAAGTTGGAGTATGGGGAAATGGTTAAATCGTGCAGCTAATTTATATTGATTTTCCTTATATCCATTGTGAGATAGCATGCGGTCTACTGTAGTATGGTTGCAAGAAGGTGGTGGTCTTATATGAAGTAGGGGGCGTGAGCAGAGTGATAAATTAAGTATAGCTTGACAAATGATAAATTAAGTATAGCTTGACAAATGATAAGGCTTGCTATAAGGATTTTTTTTATATAGTTATTTTGTAATTGTTCCAATTATACTACTAGTTGTTATTTGTATTTGTGTATGGTTATATCTATATAATAAATTACAAAGAAAGCTATCAAGTGGCGCTCCTTCAAACTCCCCTAAAATCAATGGCCCAAATTGATTCTCACAAAACATTTTTTTCTGCCCAAAATTTCAAATCCCAAAACTCAAATTCAAATCCCCTGTCTCTCTCCCGAAAAGTCCCCCACCCCTCCTCTCTTCCACCCCGCTCTCTCTCTCTCCATCTTCCCGACCCCCCCCCCCTCTCTCCCTGTCTCTCCATCTTTCCCAAATCCCACCCCCTAACGCTGCTCACCTCCAAGCCGCCTCACCCCGCTTACCTCCCGTCTACCTCCCACGCAGTCCGCCCCAAGCTCGTCGCCTCCTAGCTGCCTTGCGCGTTGTCCCACACCGATCTTTTGCTTCTGATCATACACCCGAAGCCCCTTCTCTCTCTGTGTGTGTGTGTGTGTGTGTGTGTGTTACTCTCAGATACAAGAGAACCATTTTTATAAGGTAACTCGATTTGCCCGTGGGCACGTGCCTACGGCACGTCTTCGGAACGATACAATACAAAAACTTTACAAAAAACTTTGTAAACAGTAAAACAACAATTATGTAGTTCAAGTTTGAATAGTATGATAATAATTAGTTGTAAATAAAAGTCCATGTTTCTATTAGTATATGTCGAAAAATAATTATAAATGAGGGTGTACAATCCAACTTCTTAGAACTTTAAGTGTGGAAAATGATGAAATTTAACTGTCGAAGAGATATTTGTTATTTTCAATATAACATGTGCAATAAAAAAAATATAAAAATTCTGAAAATTTTACAAACTTAAAATCTTAAAATCTAAATTTCTAAGTAAATAAAGAAAGAATGGGAGAGAGAGGGAGAGAGAGAAAGAGAGAAATATGAAAAGGTGAAGAGAGGAGAGAGATAGTAATAAAGTAATGAGTTTTTTAGTTTTGGAGGAGAAAAATTTAATTTTGGGGTTTGAAATTTTGGGCGGAAAAATAAGTTTTGTGAGAATCAATTTAGGCCATTAATTTTAGGAGAGATTGAATGAGAGCCACTTGATAGCTTTCTTTGTAATTTATTATATAGATTCATCTTTAATTTCATCATACATCCAAAAAGATCTCAACCATCGGATCGAGATCCAACGGCTCAGCTCACGAAAAGGAGCTCAGCTCACCCTCTCATAATAGACTAACCCATATATATATTTGTTTCGTTTCGGGTCTTATTGTAGAATAATCTAAAGTGAATAGTTGCAATCTGGAAATACCGTCATGTTTTCTGTTTTTGTTGATGCACTTTCTTAGTGTTATATAATACAGAACATTTGCTTATTATGCCCATCAAATGATGCTTTCATGGTTATTTTACAGTCTTATGTGAATGTAATTCCATTATACAACCCCTCTCTTCCTGTTGTACCCAAAAATCCTTTCATGCTTCATCTTTCCTAAGCTATAAATTGGTCTAGGTCTGTAAGCGCGAGATTCCAAACCCAAAATTTTTCCTACAAACATTTTCCCTACTTTGTTAGGGTAAATGAACGAACCCACAACCTTGTTGGATTTATATCTCTTGCATACACATGTTCAATAAAGAAGATGATGAAACGATGAGAATAATCGAAGCGAATGATTGAAGATAAAAGAGATAAGTAGTCAGTAGCAGCAACATTCGCAGTAGCGGTCGACCGCACTAGGGGTCGGTCGACCGCCCGACTGTACAGGGTTTTTTCACAAGGGGGACTGTCGACCGCACCTTGGTGTCGGTCGACCGATCGCGATATTTATGAATTTTTGGACTCGGGTCTGGCTGATTCGTGAGAAACCCAACTTCGTCTTCAAGTCAGATCGTATGGCTCTCAATCAGGGCTGGCCCTGGGGATGTGCGAGTGGTGCAACCACACAGGGCCTCCGATTTTTAAGGTCCCAAAATTCAATATACTATATGAATATTACTAAGTAATAAAAATACTATTGTAACAGCTAGTATTGTAGCTTAGTTGGTTAAGAATCACCAAGATGGTTATAAATGGTTATGGGTTTGAATCGAGTTGTTGGTTTTTTTCTTTCTTTCTTTTTTCCCAGCAATTCAAATGCACACGGTCGAACTGGGAGTTTGGCTAAATTTTCTCGTGTGGTCAGCTGGCTACCCAAATAAATAAGGACCAAACAAAAGAAGAAGAAAAAACTCCATTCTTCATAACTTTTTCACTTTCTCACAAATAAATTAGAGGTTCAATCTTTATCATTTTTTCATTGATACAACATCATCTCTCTCACTCTCTGTAATTGATTATCATCCTCCAAACTCCAAAGTCTGTGATTCTCAAAGGTAATTTGCTGCGATTTTTTTCCCTTTTTCCAGAGGTGTTATTCTTAATTCTTTGTGCAATCATTCTTAATATGAGTCTATCATTTTTTATTTTTTATTTTTTATTTTTTATTTTTTTTTGTGGGGGGGGGGGGGGGGGGGGGGGGGGGGTCTAAACAAAATGAATTAGAAAATTAGAATTGCCTCTTAAAATATATTTTTATTTGAACCTCTTAGTTATATTTTATTTTATGGAACATTAAAGTCATAAAACACTAAATCGATAATAAATTTTCTTATATTAAGGCCCAATTTTAAGTTTCGCATGGGGCCTCTGATTTCTTAGGACCGGCCATGCTCTCAATGTAGGGTTATTTCTTCAGTAATAATCCGATGGTCAGTGTATCAAGTGTATCTAACTAGGGTTTCTCTAGATCTTTATATAATCAATTGTAACGGCTCCTGAAATGATATGATTCTATTGAGTGTTAAATAGAAAAAGATAGTACTTCATCTGAGAGGATGAGAGGTTTCTCCATTGTAAACAGCAAGCAAGTTCCGGTTAGGCTTGAAAGAGAGAATCGTGGTGAGAATTGTAACATTCTTGTATCTTCTCTAGTTGAAATAACATCTCGGGTTCTTCCTCCACAGGATTAAAACGAAAGCCCGAACCTGGATAATTCTTATGTGCTTGTGTCATTGGTGTAATTTAGTTCTGCTTTGTAGTTTATGCTGATTGGTGTCATTGGTTGTTTGTTGTTTCCTAACATCTCAACATAAATTAAGAAGCCCCTACTGTTGAGCAATTAAATCCCTTTCCGCTTAGTTTGAATTATGCTATTACCCTTTTGTCCCATTGCTTGATATAAATTTCAAGTTTGATGACTCTTATGTATGAAATGAGAATAATGAATGATCGCAAAATTCATAACAAATATTTATTGCCCTCAAAGCTGTTGGTTAGATTATTAGGGGATTTGGAAAAAAGGGGAAGAAAAAAAAAGGTCCAAAACTCAACCTATTTCAAACATTAGCCTGCGGAGATATAAAGTAAAAGGTGATAGAAGAGAAACAAAAAATGCTGGGAAATATGCAAACAGTCTACAAGGTGCAATGCTCCTCGTAGATATATAGAGAAGGAACTTGGAAGAAAATGGCAGTATTGAACTTTTCTATGTTGATAACCCAACCAAAACCTCGCTTTTAGTGTCAGTTTTGCACTTTAATTGGAGACAGTTATTTTAAACATCATCATTACAATGATAAAGCAGAAGACTCCTCAAAGAACGTATCTATTTCTGCCAACAACCTGTTATGCTCTACTGCCTCCACTGCATTACTATCTGTCGCTGGGAATTGCGTGAGGCCAAGGAGAAGCCCACATATTTTACCTTTAACATCTGGAAAACTGACCAGCTTCTCTGAACTACTTTCTGTCAAAGCCTCTTTGAACGTCTCTTTGTACACTTGCTTTCTGCATACCTGAAAACTTACAGAAATCTGTTTCAACTTCTATGAAAAGGGATTGTACATTACACCACTGCATAACGAGAAGACAAAAGTACATATATGTAGATACTAGAAAAATAGACAAAGTTTTACTTCACCTGAAATAATTGATGTAGGCGAGCAACCTGCTCCTCGTTTAGAAATTTTCTGGTCATAAGCTCTCGGAACAGCACAACCATCTCAGCACTAACATTGTTGGCAGAAAGGTTTTCAACTATACCAGTGATGCAACAAGTATCGAAGATAGATCTTATCCACCCTGGCACCTTATCCAACCTAAGCAATGTAGCAGCAATGCGAGCTGCAGACTTATGCTGCTGATTTGTCAAGTATTTGGATGCCAGACTAGGAACTACCAAATTCATCGCCAATTCCTCCAATATCAGTCTCAACCATTTTGACTGCTTTATCACCGCCGTCTTCTCCAGTAACCCCAGCTTTTCTGAGTTTATCATTAGAGACAAACAAATGCCACAGTTAGTCGCTACTGTGCAGTCGTCGTAAAATACGAATCCTTCAATCACAGATATTATGGACTCTAAGTAGGTTGAGGAGCATCTTAGCAGTTCATCATCATTTTGTCTGTTCCTCCGGTCTGAAACTGTAGAGAGCACCTCCACCAGGCAGTGTGAGGCAACCAGCTTAACCAAAGATGTGCCAAAATGTATCAACCTACATAAATCATGGCATTTTATGCATATAACTGGCAGTTGTTGCACTTCATCTGATGATGGTTGGAGAAAATCTTGCCAATAAAAAGTTTCCTGAAAAATAGCATTTAAGCTGAGGGAAATATCTGTTAGTAGGCTTGTAGCATTTGGTATAGGGCATGGAAAGATTAGTTACCAAACCAACCTTTTCAAGGAGAAAAAGTATAACAAGAGGACAAATATTAAGCATTCCCCCATTGTTGTTTCTTCTCGATCAACTAAAGATGGACCTTTTGCACAAACCATTTGTACTATGTTTTCAACTGCACATATCAAAGATTTGTTCAGCAGGATGGCTAAAGAAGCTTCTCTTAGGACACGGCTTGTGGAATGGTATAGGATAAGGCAAAATATCCCAATTACTAAGCATCCTTCTCCATCAAATGAGTGAGATGCCAATTTGGGGTTTACAAACTCCAGTAACTGTAGAAGAACACAATTACCCAGTTAGCTAGTTATTCTGTGAATAAAGAGTATTGGATCTTTCAAACTCTAGAAGTTATCTACTGTTCGAAACTATCAAATTTTGTCCTCAAACAGGGCTGTACAAGATTTCTTTACGAAATGGAGGTACCCGGCCTCCCTCGAGATTTCATATTGGTGACTGAGCATATATATGATATTTCCCAAAACTGAAAGCAAGTTCAAGTACATATTATTTCACTAGTTCTAATTTCTGGTCACCAAAATTATACATCATCAACTAATCAAATCAGACTGAACTAATAATAGAAGACCTGCCTTACTGTGAAAACCTGGATTACCTTCACAGTAACTTTAAACCACTCCCCATCTTCAGAAAGAGTTGTATGATTTGCCGAGTAAAGGATGTTGAAGATCAAAATGGAGCATTCTGTAAAGATGTGTGAAGAGCATAGTGAAGAAGAATACACATGGTGGAAAGCATCTGAAATGCCCTGCAAGCAGAACTGGTTAGAAGCCTCAGGGTATATATCTAGAATTCCTGCCATGACATTCACTACAGATTGCATATCATATTCAGATTCTTCACTACAATCTTCGTGCACCTGCTTCAGCAATGATATTAGAAGTGACGCCATACAGTTATCCCCAGAAATAACCAGTTCTGCAATGTTTTGTATGCCCATTGTCTGGACTTCAGTTGCATGAAAGTTAATTTGAGTCTTGTTACTGCTATAAAGTCTACAAAAATGAAGAATCTGGACCAATAATGATGGTATGATCTCTTCTTGTTGGAATAGCCATTTCAATGATAGTGGATGGACGCCCATAGCTAGAAAATCCCATTCCTGCTCAACTATTAAAGTAAACAAGGCTTTCTCAGCTTCTAGACTGTATGGTGATCTGTGGCCGATTGAATTACCTCTTGCGAGTCCATAGAGAAGCACTAGTTGAGTCAGCATCATAGAATCAGCAGCTCCACACGAAAAGTTGCTGCTATTTACAAGAACATATTGTTCCAGCGAAGCCAGGACCTGGTTATTGTCAGCAAGACTGTAGAGAAGTTTGTTGGGAAACCAAAATTTTAGTCTTTTTAAACCCTCAAATGCAAATAGAAAGAAGAAGGTGATGAAATAGAAACTGTACCTTTCACTGTACAGTGAGCTAAAGTATAATATCAGAAGAACTGCACGCTGACATGTCAAGTGAGGCTCAAATGAACCCCTTTGACCCAACAGAAACAGCAAATCAATAGGGTCAGGAGGGAGATGAACGTAGGCATCTCTGATAGGCTGTCCAAACTCAGGGCATATAGCGCTGTCAAGGACTGAACTGAGCATTAAATATACCCTCGACTTCATCTCGTCAGATGGAAATAAAGCAAGGCATCTAAAGGACAAGCTGATCCAAGATGAAGATGCTAATATGACGGCAAACTTGTGTACTTCAATTGTAGATCCCCTAAGTAAGATTTGATGGAAAGTTTCAATCACATCCAGTATTACTTCCTCATCGTCTCCTCCATCAATTGCTTTTTCAAGCCATGGAAATAGATACAATCTGCAGGTTTCAATGATGCTCTTTGCTAGTTTGTTGTCTTCGGAGATTTTATTGTCAAGACTGTAGATGTATGACTGTTTTAGTAGGTACAGAGAATACAACGAAAGTTGACTGGAAGTTTCTTGGAGCAAAGAAAATGAGAATAAAATTAGATATCTTGATGCTTCTTGAGTCATTTCAGCTAGTTTTTGCATATGGACAGCAGTTGGTGATTTAAGAATCTCTATAAATGTCGAGCATGCCAAGATCAAAGTTTCGGATTGCATGCTCAGTTCCCCACTGATATGTCTTCTAAAAAAATTTGTCAAGATGAGAGCTATTTCTTCTGTTTGAGCCATTGACATGACTCCTGGAAAGTCAGAGATGCAATTCAAAACAAGTTGTAACACCTGAGATTGAACAGGGTGAAGAGGTATATCTGCTACATAATGTAGAACAGAAAGCAGCGTTGGAAATCCAATAGCAAGCCTCTGTCGGAAGCCTTCTTGTGCAGTTGCTAAAAGAATGAGAACCTGGAGACAGGAAATAACCAGGGGGTCCTTGTTACCTGCTAACAATGATTTCAAGGCAATGATTCATGTCTTATTCTTATCTCTCTCTCCGTGAAGCATACTTCTTTTTAATAGGCTCTAATAATAAATTAGCCAATATTACCTGACAATCTGAGTATTTCGAATACATAATCTGCAATGTTTTCTTCCACAAAAGCTTGAATTGATTGCCCATAATTGGTATCTGATGATAGAGAATGAAAAATCAAATCCAATGTTCTAATTTGCACTTGAGTATCAGAAGAAAGCAATGACCCTTTGACAGCATCAGCAAACAAGATAATAAGAGGGGTCTGAACTTCTACATCGACTGTTTGCACCAAATTATTGGCTTCCCCAATACTCCTACCACTTTGATCACTTGTAAATAAATTCTCAAAAAAGCCTCCATGCGCTAAGATTGTCAGCAACGCTGAGAAGGTAAACATGTGATATTTTAGCATAATTACACTGTAAGAGTACAAAAAAAATCACGATTATGCCCTGAAACAAGCAACTCTACCATTAATTTATAAAGGAATTCTTAAATCTGCAGTGAAGTAAACTATGCAACAGGAACAAAAGCCATACTTGAATCGTTGTCATAACTTAGCTCTGTTAAGGATCATCTCCTCTGACATATAAACAACTATCATATACTTTGTCAATGTCTTAACCCAAGTTTGTCATTGCTCCATTAAGACCATGTAGCAAGAAAATGTATCTAAGCTTTTCCTAGCTAATAAAAATGGGTCTGATAACAGCTACAAATCACAAGGATTTATATGAATCACTGTAAGAGATCAAGCCTCTCATAGTTACTGTAAAAATTCTTGGTCAAGGATACAATGGAAAAGAGAGGAGCTTTCCATTCTAGGACACCAATTTGCATTATCATAGTGAAGGATGTGTACTGTCATTGAAAAATTAATTAAGGATAAGCACAGGTGATGTTAATGTACCCTTAAACTAATAATCATGACCATAGGACCAGTATACCATAATGCAATGATCTCGTGTATATAGAATTTACGAAATATGCTTAGAATTTTAATAATACTAGTTACTCCAGGCGCTAAAATTGTGAAGGAGATAGGAAGAAGAAACCTAAGCAATTCATGCGAACATCATCATGTTGGGTTTTGAGTAGAGCTTCAAGTGAAAGGCGTAGAAGTAGAAACTTGAAGCCAATGGCAGATGAATTGACACCATCATTACTGGTGGCATCAGCATCATTCCAAGGCGTGGCTTGTAGATCAGATAGCTTATACAGCACGAACAAGATCTCCCCGCGTAACTCTTCACTGTTGAAAGATGTAAACAAAAGCCATGTTATACGAATGCAATCTCCATTTCTATTTCTTGTTTGTTTGTTTTTTTGTTTTTTTTGTTTTTTTGGTTTTTTTTTTTTAAAAAAAAAAACTTAAATAAATACTTGAAAGCTTTCGGGAGCAGCGCAGGTATCATTATTACCTTGGGAGCCTAAGCCCAGTGACAAGGTTAGAGTAAAGGGATATTTTGTCTGTGATGTAAGAAGTGGGATTGCCATGGTTGTGAGAATTGAGCAGGACACCGAAGCAGTGGAGCTGCATTGCATTGCATTGCATTGCATTGGTATATGAGACACAAGTGTATTATTAAATGGCTTGGGAATGCACATAATTACAAACAGTTGGAGAGCATATTTATATTTAAGAAGGAAGAGGGATGAATGAATGAATTTGAATACCAAGTGGAAGTGGCTTCTTCTTTGATTCCAGGCAATGGCAGTGGCAACTGAGGTTGAGGAGAGGTGATGTGAGAATCGAGTGATGAAATGGGCAGACAAGGAGGGAGATGTGGAGGAAAGGTGGGTGATGAGATGGATGAGCTGACGAGCGAGGGCATCATCATCATCATTGCTCAAATTGACAAGGGCACGGACGAGAGGGGAGACAAGGAGGAGGAGGAGATGGGCATCGTGGTGGTGAATGTTTTGTAGAGTTAAAGGAGGAGGAGAAGAGAGGGCGAGGGATAGCTGAGAGAGGGCGTAGGAGACGTGGTGGGAGAGGGATGAGGGATCGGATACGAGGGCGGAGAAGCAGACCAGGCATATTTTGCCACCTTCCGGTGATGTATGCAACACCAGAGATCGCCGATGACCTTTTCCGCAACTCTGTTCCTGTTCCTGTTCCTGTTCCTCCGACGATGATGATGATCCTAATTCTAATCCTAATCCTTCCTCCTCCAAGTAGCTGTAGTAATAATCTTCTTCTTCTTCTTCATTAACTTGTTCAGCATAATCATCATCATCTTCTTCTTGTTCTACCATTCTCCTTGTAAAACTCATACTCACTCTCTCTCTGTCAACAATTTCTCCTTGTAATAACGGCGGCGATGGCGCACCACTCAAAGTGGAGTGGAGACAGGAGACGAAATTTTTTCCCATACTTCCCATTTTTTGAAAGTTTTTCCCAAACTGTCCTACTATTTTAAAAAAAAAAATTCCAAACTGGGTCACCCGCTTTCTGAAAAGCGGGTATGTTTAAAACCTCATCGCTTTTTCAGAAAGCGAGTGTGAGACTTTTAAAAAGCGAGTGTAAGGCTTTTGATTTTCGAAAGCCTACACTCGCATTCTGAAAAAGCGAGTGAGTTTTAACCAAACTCGCTTTCTCAAAAAGCGAGTGTCACTTAGTTCATATCAATTAGTCACTCAGGCCTTATTGGTCAATGGGTGCATTTTAGGGCTGTTAGGTCTGGGTTTGAATCTGACATTTCCCACTTTTATTTTTTAATTCGTTTTTTGTGAAATAAAAGTTGGAAAAAAATATTATAATTCCTTATAGAGTTAGAACATTAATCCAATTAAATCTGGAATGCAAATTTTACTCTTACCATGTATGTATTACAGGAAGTTTGGTGCTTACAAGCTTCTTCAAGTTACTGATAATACTAATGACATGAGAAGCAATAGAATTCCACTAGAAGGGATTAGACATAAGGGCAAGCAATTCTTAAAGAGCCAAGTCATTCAGAATTGAAGAAACTACCATATTATTGTATAGCACAAGTTTCTCAAGTCTCCTATGGTCTCAATCCCTGATCTCCCTAAACCCATCAGCATTCGATTTCAATTATTTAATTTTCTGCGAAAATTCTTTACATTCTCATAAGAAAAATAATCAAACCAACTGCCTACAAGTTATATTATAAAGTAAAGAATATGAGAGGACACAAAAAGTCCCAATAAGTCGTTACAATGCCAATAAGGAAATTGGAAAGTGTAAAACTAGCAAACTTCTGCTGGGATTTGATTAATGTTCTAACTTTGGACGGTCCAAAATCCAGATTTAATTGGATTAATGTTCTAACTTTATAAGGAATTATAATTTTTTTTTTCAACTTTTATTTCACCAAAAACTCAAAAAAAAAAAAAAACGAATTAAAAAATGAAAGTGGGAAATGCCAGATTCGAATCCAGACCCAACAGCCCCATGAACAGTAACAGCCCTAAAACGCACCTACTGACCATTAAGGCCTGAGTGGCTAATTGATATGAACTAAGTGACACTCGCTTTTTGAGAAAGCCAGTTTGGTTAAAACCCAATCGCTTTTTCAGAAAGCGAGTGTAGGCATTCGAAAATCAAAAGCCTCGCACTCGCTTTCTGAAAAAGCAATGAGATTTTAACCTACTCACTTTTTGAGAACGCGAGTGAGGTGGTTTGAGATTTTTTTTAAAAAGTAGGGCAGTTTGGAAAAAACTTTCAAAAATTGGGACAGTTTGGGGAAAAATTCACAGGAGACTGGAGCGGAGTGGTGAGAGAAATAATAATAAACAAATGAAATTGTAAAAATGCTATTTTAAAAAAGTTAAAAACTAAGATATACCCCCACTTTTGACGGAATTGTTAAAATTTTGTTAAGTGAACTTACGTGCATCACTAGTGATACAGACAGGGCTGCAAACGAATCGAACTATTCGCGACTTATTCGGCTCGAGCTCGGTCAAAGCTCGGCTCGAACCGAGCTCGAGCTCAAAACTAAGCTCGTTTCGTAAACGACCCGAGCTCGAGCTTGGTTTTTTTTTTGTTTTTTAAGCTAATCTCAATCAAAATATGAGATTGCTTTCAGTTGGAAAAAAGTTCCTAGTGAATGTTATAAATTGTCGATCAAACTCTTAACAAGTAGTTGGATCATGTTGTTTCATCTTGGTGGTTCAATCCAAACGGCTGACCATGGAAGAGTGTAGTTCTGCCAGTACAAGTATGCATAGCTGCTTTTCACGTTAAAAGAATACATGAATTACTGTGTAATATTTGAGTATTATTACAGAGCTTCTTCTGTAAATATTGTTGGTCCCCCTCTGATGTATAATTACAAACAAAATTATATGAATATTGTTCTCCTAAACTACTACACAAATCTTAAAGCAAAGATTTGTTCAAGTGCTCAAAATTCATCCCAATTGTTGATAGCTGATATGAGTTGGTGGCACCAGTTTATTGTTCCTTTCCTCTTTTTTCTATGCATGTTATGTATTTGAGGATCGGTACACCATTTACCGAGGTGGTGAATGATCGGTATACCATTTACCCTTTCAAGTTTCAGCAAAGCAACATTGCTAGCTCTTGCTCAAACGGAAATCAACCTTAACCTAATACGTCAAGTCTTATGATCTTCCCAATTTAAATAAACCAGCTAACAAGCAGGTTACAATAACAGGGAACACCGAAACGCCCTTCCTTTCTCTTTTAACAGTGGAGTATAGATATATGGCATTTGTGCTTCCCTTCTTGCTAAAACTATTTCTCTGGGGTTTGAGCTCATTCATAGGCCTTGCAACTTTCATCATCTTTCGTGCAGTCGCCCTTCTCATAGTTCTGTTCGTTCAGCTGTTGAGAGTTCCCAGCATAGCCATCGAAGTAGCACTGCAACACATCTCAAGTCTATTTCGAGCTGGATTAGAGTTGATGCTGGATGCTCTGAGATATGGGGTGGTGTCTCTCATTTCAAGCGCGGTCGAATTAGTGAGTGGTACTGCCACAGGGTCCATCACCCTCACCGCCTCGGCAGCCATGGAGATGATGGAGAAGATGAAGAGGACAACTATTTCAACCATATAATACTATTGAATCTCATGGATATAAAATTCATCGATAAAAAGTAGTTCAAATTGCTAACAAAGGTATTTAATTGATTTCAAAAGAAAATAACTAAAAATCTTTAAGAAATGAGACTCCTTAAACTTTAATAAATAATTTAAAACAATTTCATAATGTTAGATATTATAGTCCCATATTAGTGGTAGAGTTGTTTTGATATTTGTTCTCCTCCTATATATAGGTGGTATTATACTTAGTTAAATTCAACTCAATATTTAGTATTGTTTTCACATCTCTGATTTATCTTAAGCTGGTATCAGAGCCAAATATCCAAAATTTCCCCCTAGTTATACAAATTTTCTGTTCTTTAATAATAAAATTAAAAAAAAAAAAATCCCGAAAACTGCATCAAAGCATCCAGCATCATCATATCCAGATCAAGCATCAAGTCATTATCATCAAGTCATCTTCCTCCAGCATCTTCAACCCATCCAGCATCTTCAACATAGATCTGAAGGTCTTCAACCCATCCAGCAGCATCTTCAACCCATCTTCAGCCGAGATCCAAAGACAGAATGAACATTTACAACCTTAATTTAACCAGTTGTCAAATCCTTTGAACAATGCATAATTCCTTCAATAACTTGCTGAATCTCCAGATTCTTCATCAGTTTCGTATCTCCAGCAACAAACTCCTGCACTATACTGCCAACCTCGATCAAACTACACCCAGGCGCCCTCCTACCCTTGTGCTTCCTAACTTGTTCCTTGTCGTCCCACATCCCCAATTTCGCATATGCGTTTGATATGCTAACCCCATCATTGACACTCCCGGGCTCCAATTCGAGCAGCCTTCTTCTAGCAAGTTTCCCAAGACTGACATTACCCTTGAGACTGCATGCACCTAGCAAAGTCCGCCATATAACCGCATTACCCTGAATCGGCATTCTCTGAATAAACTCGTAAGCCTCCTCTAACTGCCCAGCCCGACATAACAAATCAACCATGCACCCATAATGAGCCATGCTAGGCTTCAACTTGTAATATCCCCTCATAGTCTCCCAGTGCCGCTTCCCTTGGTCGACTAGCCCCGCATGACTACACGCGGTCAGAACACCAACAAATGTCACACCATTGGGCTTGCAGTTACTGCAAGTCGTCGTCATATTGTCAAAGAGCTGCAAAGCCTCGTCAGCTCTCCCATGCAAGGCATAGCCGACGATGATTGAAGTCCAAGTCGTAACATCTCGTTTGTCAGTCATCTGAAATAATTGTCGAGCTGTCCGAATGTCTCCACACTTGCAGTACATGTTGATGAGAGCATTGGTCAGTATCAAATCCTGACCTGCAGCAAGTGGTCCTTGTTGTTTACGGATGTAAGTGTGGATCCATTCGCCAACATCAAGAGCACCAAGATCAGCACAGGCGGAAAGAGCGACTGTCAACGCAATGGGGTCGGGTTGGACGTTGTGTAGCTGCATGTTCCTGAAGAGATAGAGAGCAGTGGCGGGGTTGTGGTTGTTGACGTAAGCGGAGATCAAGGCGGTCCAAGCGACCAAGGATGGCTGAGACATTTCGTCGAAGAGGCGGTGGGCATCGTTGATGTGGCCGGATGAAGAGTACATGGAGATGAGAGCGGTTTGAAGGAAGACGATGGATTGAAAGCCGAGGGTAATGGTGAGGGAGTGGACAATGGTAGCGTGGGTTATGATGGCTGGTAGTAGTGGGAGTTTGTAGTTATAGTCGGTAACGGTAATAATACGTGATGAAGATTTGAGAAAACGGAGGAGTGCATAACTATTGATAGAAGAAAAGGAAGATGTTCTTCTTCTTCTTGTCTTTCGTTGAAGAAGTCGGAGATATAGCAGGGGGTTGTTAGTGTTGTTAATGGTGCTAGCATTGCGATGATGATATCGACCAAATATTTGTATTTGTGGGATCCTGATTATGAATGTGATAGGGAAGATGTTCATTTGGTTGAGATGAAACATTCATGCATACAGGTGCAAGTGTTACAAGTAGATGAGAAATGATCGTTAGAAAATGGGTATATTATACACCATTTACCAACCTATTTTTGAACAACTTTTTGAGTAAGATCCTCTATGAATTAGTGAGAGATCTTGATGGATTTGTGTTATCCTTCGTGAGTAGATCAAAATCATATATTTACTTAGCTCAAAACGGTTATCGGGTGAATGAGAAATTGTCTCCCAAAGTGATGCAGTTTCATCTCTGAAAATGAGTTGAGGGATTTTAGTCCCACATCGGAAAAAACAAAGGAAATAGAAGAGGATTACATGCGACTTGTGTGCGTTCGCACGTTCCGCGGACACGAATATCAAACCGACGTGAACCCACCCCGTGCAGAGCCAACTTGTGTACGCCTGCACGTCTTGCAGACACGAATGCCGAATCGACGTGAACCCATCCCGTGCAGAGCCAAATTTTTACAACAGTTTTTCTTTTTCATATCTGCAACGGTTAAAATAAATGCAGAAACTCTTTTGTCTGTCATTTATTCATGTAACAGTTTTGTCCGCCTCTGTCTGCCATTACAGTGGATGCAGTCAATGCGTTGTCTGCTGATACAAATCTCACCCTAGACCTACAAATGGAGGCCCCTCTCCCCTGAATCAAAATACCAGAACCTCCTCTCTTCCCCTGAACCTCTGTTCTGTGCGCAAAGTCCAATATCTTTCTTCGGTCCTACGGTGATTGAATTCAGACGTTTTCCAGTTCGAGAACTTAACGTGGTGCATGCGTCGAGCTCTTCTATCGTTGCATCCTGGAAGACATACGCCTCAACAAACTCTAGCACCCGGAAGAGGCGAATCTGTTTTAAGGACATTGTGTGATAAACAAACCTCGACACAAATTGGTTTGGATTTGTTATTTTCATTTTCTTTTTAATTTTATTAGTTTTCTTCTTCTCCTTCTTCTCTGATTTATGCTTCTAATTCATACTTGATTTATTGCAAACGATTTTGTAATCAAAATACTAACAATCTTAAAACATATTGCATTTCCTTGACTTTTATTTCCTTGAATTTTGAGGCATTTCTTTTTATTTTCTTTTCATTCGGAAAAAATTTACACTAGTGTTGTGTATTTTTAGATTAAAAAATGACAAACGCATCGGAGAATGTTGAGTGGCTGAAACGGTCCAAGTGCCGGTTGCTGATGCAACACAAGTGCCTACTGTTGCTGTGGTACGAGTGCCAATGCCAGCTATTGTACCTGTCTCAATCTCTCATGGGGAGAAACTTGAGAAGTTCAATGGGCAGAATTTCAAGAGGTGGCAACAGAAAATGATGTTCTACTTGACCACCTTGAATCTAGCAAGATTCTTGAACGAAAAAGCTTCAAATCTGAAGGAAGATGAGCAAGACTACCAAGCCATCGCCACTGTGGATGCTTGGAAAAGTTTTGATTACCTATGTAGGAACTACATAATGAACGGATTAGCCGATTCCTTTTACAATGTTTATATTGACAAAAGAACTGCTAAAGAACTTTGGAAATCACTAGATCATAAATTTAAAACTGAGGATGCCGACGCCAAGAAATTCATAGTGGGCCGCTTCCTAGACAATAAATGGTAGATTCCAAAACAGTAACCAGTCAGGTTCAAGAGATTCAATTGATCTTGCAAGAGATACATGCTGAAGGTATGAACTTAAGTGAAAGTTTTCAAGTTGCTTGTATTATTGAAAAATTATCAGTAGGTTGGAAAAACTTCAAAAACTACCTGAAGCATAAGCGAAAGGAAATGGGCATTGAGGATCTCATTGTCAAGTTTTATATTGAAGAAGACAATAGAGGATCTGAAAAAGTCGGAGCCATCAATCATGCGGCCAAGGCTAACATGGTGGAACATAGTCAACATTCAAAAAGGCACAACAATAAGGGATCCAAGTTGGGGCCTAAGAGAGGAATCTCTAAGAAGTCGAAGTTTCAAGGCAAGTGCTTTAACTGTGACAAGCTAGGTCACAAGTCTACTGATTGCAGACTACCCAAGAAGAAAAGGAACAGAGAAACAAATATTTTTGAAGGCATTGCTTAAGATGTTTCTGATATCAATCTCTCAGTTGTGGTCTCGAAGATGAACATGATGGGTTCAAACCCAAGGAATGGTCGATTGACACTAGAGCTACTCGACATGTGTGCTCCAACAGAAGTATGTTCTCCACTTTTGAACCATTGGAAAATGGGAAGAAGATGTTTATGGGGAACTCGGCAACTTCAGAAATCAATAGCCAAGGCAAGGTGATCTTAAAGATGAATTCTGGAAAGTAACTAACTCTGAACAATGTTGCATATGTTCCTAAAATCCGTAAGAACCTGGTATCTGGTTCATCACCTAATAATCACGAATTTTGTTTAGTGTTTGAGTCAAACAAATTTGTTTTGTCGAAGGGTGGAATATATGTTGGTAGATGATACATGAGTGGTAGAATGTTTAAACTCAATGTAATGACCATGGTCCAGAATATCAATAAAGCTAGCTCTTCTACTTATATGCTTGAGCCTTCCAATTTATGGCATGGTAGATGTGGTAGGGTAAAAATGGCTTGGGGCCCAACCAGGGCCCAATACAACTCTCACTCAAAAATGGTAAAAACAACAATCTGGTTCGGCTTTGAGCCACTACAGGGTCGGCGCCGAGCCTCAAGTTCACCCCCACAGATCTGGTCTCCTCGTATCCGACCAGTCACGGTGTACCTCGGCCCCCGATCCTCGACAGCCCCACGGGCCGTCCGCCCAGCCTGGTAAAGGATGAAGATGACCTGGCACAACCTAGGCCATCAGATTCTCCCAGAAGCACAGGAGCCCCATGATCAGCCATGTCGGTTCCAAATACCACCAAGGGCTTTGCCACGTCAGCCCTATACCACTCTTGGTACTGCCACGTCAGCCCTAAACCCCTTGGGCCTTCCGCCACGATAGGCCCATGGGCTTTCGGGTTCAGACCCGGCCCCCAAGCAGATCCATACCCGGTTAGAATTCCCTATAAATACCAGACCCTCACCCACCTTTTCAGGTAATCAATCTTTTGCCACCTAAATTCTCCTAGTTATTGCTACTCTCTCACAGAGACTGACTAGATCGTCAGAGGGTTCGCCGCCGGGATAAACCCCGGTGTTTCAGGACCGTCTGCAGGTACACAAGACCTCGGATCCGAGCCCTCTGATCCGAGCCCAGACATCCACCTCATTCCAAGCCCGTTGCCAGTACCGCTCGGTCCGCCGAGGGTCGTCTGACAAGCAGCTTTCTCCTTCAATACAAATCGAGTTCGAACTCACACCTGGTGCATCCACACGTCTCCCAGAAATAAACCGCATCAGGTTGGCGCCATCTGTGGGAACAGTTGCTTCAGAAGCCGACCCGAGCCCGACCATCAAGGGACCTCGGCAGCCGAACTCTCATGGCCTCCAAGGGCAAGGGGGCTGCTACCTCCGTCAACCGACGGGACTCGCCCCCACCAATTGCTAACGCCGGGCCACGCATTTCAAACACG